>JAEIIJ010011955.1:0-27810 GCA_018904815.1 Drosophila ogumai | reverse complement strand
ACTGCGTTGCAAACTTCTGACTGAAATTATAATACCCTGCAAGGGTATAAAAATAAAAGAGTTTTAAATGGAAAATTGATATCATGATCATGAAAAGTGCACTCTTTCTTGTATTTAGAAATATATACTATTAATGTAAATTATTTCAAAACCTATACAATGTTCACACTTTTCCCATGGACATCTCTTCAAAAATTAATTTACAGAAATTAATGTTCTTATCTGTAATTATCATTCATATAAGATCAAGGTGTAAATCAATTTTTTTTTTTTAAAGGAAATTATGAGTTTATCATCACAACACCTCGAGGTGTAAAATAAATCACCTTAATTGTATGGCACCCCATCCCATTGATGTTAGTCTTTCTTCAAATCAGCTTACATTGCGTATACTTATTTTTTCATAATCTTCAAATAATCAAAAACATCGATCAACAATTAATTTACAAAAGTATATTAAGTCCACTGTCTGCTTGCAGGCATTAAGCCATTGAAAGCCTGAAAAAATTCAGTATGAATTCGCCCCGCGGAAAATCCAGCAAAGGGCATTGTTTTTGGCTTTTGTACCGCAGATCGCAGATTTGTCAGAGGCAGATATAAAAGGCGTATTGGGGGCTTGAAATATTTCTTTAGTTTCTGGAAAATTTGAGAAATTTTAAAACAATATTTTTATAATGTTGTAAGCTTTTATAATGATTTAAAAAAATAAACTGTTAAATGTTCTTTAAGGGAAAATCTTAATTAAATCTGTAAAAACAGGCCAACTTACTTCAAAATGATTTTTTCAATTTGGGAAATTCTTATTGATATACAAACAATCATTAATACTTACTTATTTATTTTGGAACTAATACTATTTATTTCTCAATTTATGCACCAATTTAAATAATCATCTTAGCATATTAGCAATATTTTAACAAATTTATTTAATAACTTAAACCCCTTTGCAATAATTTTCCTGGATCCACCTCTGGCTTACAAAGCATATCGCATACGCACGATCTGCTGACACAATTCCGCGAGCAATTAAGTTGATTCACCTCCGCAGGCTGCAATTTGCCGGCGTTTAAGAAAGCTGTCAATACTGCCGGGAGATTCAACGACGATCGGCGGCGACCTGGGTGCATAATGCGAATAATACTCGGTGGTCACAACTGGGGCCTGGGCCAATTGTTTACCATATGGAGTCCGGCCGGACATTCCAAACTGTCCACTCGAGCTTATTAGCCTGTCGTTTGCATTTCGGCGGCATTTCCACTTTGTTAAAGGCGCCGGCCACCCCGAGATACCCGGATCATCATCGTTCTCGGCTCTCATCGGGACTCAATTTGAATGCAAATTCCAGGCATTGCGAGCTTTTGGTCATTCAAATGTTGCCGCGGCACAGTGGGTATTGGGCAGAAGAAGTTACGAGTGGCTTGATACCCTATAGAAAGATAAATATTCCATGATTAAAAAAATAAAAGAAAACTTCACAATTAAAAGATTTAGTTTGCCTTCAAAAATTGTTTGCTATTCTGTAAGTTGTAGATTTTATTATTATGTATTGTATATTTATATAAATATATTTTATATATTGTAAAAATATTTTAAAACCTCCCTCCTTTTCCTTCCTCCTTTCCATGTTATTTATACAATAATTTACTGTTAGTTTCATAGATGCAAAAAAATTACTAATTAATTTTTTAAGGGGTTTCTCTAACGTTAACAGGCCACAATTTAGATTTTTATTAATAAATAAAATATTTATTGGTCATCTTAGTTCTTGAAACTACTTCTTATTGTGGTTCTTTTTCTACTACTTTGTTAAATTATTTCAAAAACAAAGAAATATATTTTTCTAATTCTGAAATGTTAATTCCAATTTAATCTCTGAATTCCTAACTAAATTATTTGCAATACCCCAGTACCCGAAGAAGTGGCGTACTCTTACAAAATGATGGGCTGTCCTTAGGCCTGGTCATATCATGGTTGGTTTGGTTCCTGGAACTCCAATCTATGTTTAAATTACCATTTAAATGCTACTTTCTGCGGCTGTGCGGCATTTCATCACAATGTTACATTCACATTATTCAGCCAGCATAAAATTGCAAACACATATTATTGACACATCATTATCAATCAGAGTTATGCTCAGTTGAAAGTCCGCAATGCTTCCGCAAAGATCTTTGGGTGCCTTTTCTCCTGTTCTCCGCTTCGGGATTACAGCTAAGTTTTATGACCATGATTTATGGCAGAATTCTTCATAGGCGGCCGTTCTGGTTTGATGGTCCTCCGTCCAAGGCCCGGGCTCTGCTCTGCACTGGCTCGGACCCACTGCACCATGAAGCCTCCTCTCCGGATCGGATCGGATGGAATCGGGCATCGGATACCCGAAAGACACACTCGCTGACACGCACGTCTAGATGCGAGTGCGAGTGCGAGCGTGAGCGTATCAGTATCCGGCAGATACGGCGCACTCTTGCATGCTTTATGGCCTAATCCCGATGGTTAGTTTTGTTCAACATAAACTGCTCGATTTCATGTATTCCATTTAAATGTCATAGAAAGCGGTAGCAAATCAAATTCTTATAGCCTTCTGCTTTGGTTTTACATCCATATTTATTTGAAATAATTTCATGGTTTTATGGGATTCTATCTTTTTTGTGTAATATGGGAAATGCTTTTTTAAGTGTTTAATTTAATATTAATTGGAAGAATAAATTAATTAGGAAACATCTTTAAATATTTAATGGTAAGCGTCACTTTAATTTAAAAATTTACAGATCCTAATGGATTAATATCTATAGGAACTTTTTTCACAACTTTTTTTTATTATATTGCGGACAAAAAAAGTTGATTACATAATTTTATAAAGGAAAATGTATATTTCTTATTATTAGTCAGATTATTAAAACAATTTTGACACTTTTTACTTCCCTAGAAAATAAATGCAAAACATATTCCTAAACAAGGTACTTTTTGTTCTCAAATCCACCTTGAAATTCCATTATTTCTTTGTTTTATGGATTCCTGTCTTTATTTAGCTGTACTTCAAATGAATTTTCTATGTTTAATCTGATACTGATTAGTAAAACAGAAGCATTAAGAAGATAATATAATTGTAGTGTCAAAGAAAAAGGCAAATAACAGACTTTGATGTGGGTTAAGACAGGGGTTAATCATAAAATATACACTTGAAAGTGCTACTGGTTTTACCGAAGTAAACCTTATGAATTTTTCACGGTCTAAAGGTCTTTCTTTTAAAATTTATTAATGCAATTATAGTGGCATTTAATATATGTATATATATTTTTTTTATATATCATTAAAGTTTACTTTGAGCTTTAAAATTAATAAATGGAATTTAGAGAGTAATAAAACAAAATATTTGTATTAATTGACAGTTTTGGGTTTTAATTTAAATATATTCCAAATATTTTCAAAAATTCTGAAATGTATCATAGAGTGTACTGCTTATTCAGATATTCAATCTTTGGTCTGTTACAGATTTTCATTACCTTTGGCAACTCTAATGGCAACTCATTCATTTATGTACGTACATCTATGTATGTGAAGCTGCCTGCGAAGCCATTTCTCACTTCACACTTACCGGCACGCCATCTCGCGCACATTTTTCTCTTTAACGCATTTAAACCCCTAATGGTTAACCCCGAAAAAACTTTGCATTTAAATTGAAATGCGGAGCGCAAACAATCAGGGGAAAACAATTAAATGTGATATGAAAGGGGTTGTCTATGGCTGGCAGGCCCCGTTGACAAATTGTGCGATTATGCAAAAGGCCGGCAGAGAAACAGAAAGTTTTATGGCCCTAATTGTCGCGTTACAACACCCGCAAATAAGAAACGCAAAGTGCAGACAACAAAAGGCCATGTAATTAGGGAGCCAGCTCCACTCCGGCTCTCCTCAAAGTCGGAATTCTTCTGGAGCATTACAAATGAGCCATTGGCGTGATGTTACCCTGATTATTTTAATTTTTTATTAACGCTCTCTTCCTTTTGTTTAATTGTTTTTTAAGCAAAATCTCGCCCGAGGGCAGAGATGTTTGCGTTGCATTTTTATAAATGATTTATTTTAAGAGTGGCCATAATCTTTGGAATTTATGAAACTTTATGGAGCATAAATAAATATTTTATAGGAAGATTTTTGCCCTTTTATTAATTGTTTAAATAAATAATGTATTAGTTCTTTTATTATAATATTATATAGTTTTTATTAGTATATTATATTTTTTAAAGTTGTATATTGCTAGTATATACTTGAGTAAAAATATATTTATGGGGAACCCATTTATAGTTTTCATTCGATAACAATTGAAACTCTTATCAAAAAAGTCGTAAAAAAATGTAATTTAAAATTTTTGACCTAAGATAATAAGTGTTTAATTTAGGTAAAACCTAACAGAATAGATTCACTTGTAACAAGTGCTTCTTTTTTATATTTCTAGACTGTACACTATAAAATCCGGCAATGGCTTGAGATATCCATCGGGAAAACACTTTTTGTATTCCAAATTGCTTTTCATCTCAATAGTTAATTATTTTGGAGAGATTTTCAACAAATTAACAGTTCGGTAGGGCTTGTTGGCGCCATGGGGATGGGTTGATTTGAAATCTACTTCAACAGTTTGTTTATTGGGGCTTACAGTTTGGTTTGAGTTTGGGTTGGGTTATTATAAATGCACTTCCTAATTGAATTGCAATGCAATTGGTTGAAATAATTGAAGCGGTAATGAGGTAATGAAGGTGAGGCTGCAGTCAAGATCAGAGATACACGTCAAGTGGGAAATAAGCCATTAAATATTACAATATAGGAAATCTGATATGGATAACATCGAATTTGTAATTTAAGTTGGGCTTTTGTATTAATATATTTATAATTGATTGAGACCTATGACTTCAGTTGGGAAATAATAATTGTTGAAGAAATTAATTTTATATAAGTAGAAAATATTTTAATACTTTTCAGTATCTTACATTTACAAGTTATTTATTTTAAATTTAATTTTTACCGTCTTGACTATTTTCTTATTAATAATTAATATTCCCTGAGACCTTTGGCTTAATTTAGGCAAAAACAATTGTTGGAGAAATTAATATTTTTGTAAGTAGAAAAAGTATTTCTAAATTACTTAATAAACATGTTAGAGGGTTTTCAACGCTTCAACTCTTAAATATTATTTGCTATGATCCTGAGTATTTCAAAATTAGTCAAAACAATTTTAACGTGTCTTGTCGGCTTTATGCTTTGACTTTTATATTACCCCAAGGCATATACATAGACGCTATAAACTAAAACTGAACGAACCCAGAAGAAAATGCTGCATTTAAGAGACGCAAAAATGCTGTACAACAAGCGCCAAGTTTGCCTCGCAGAAATCAAAGCCGCTTTGCCGTTTGCCTTTTGCCGTTTGTGTACCACTTTGGACATATATGGAAAAATTAGTGGGATGTTTTCGGATTGTCCAGTGTCCAGAGATCTGGAGGAGCTACTGCATACAGGCTCGAAACTGGAGATGTGTGCGTTGTCCAAGGTGTCGTCGTCATTAGCAGTTAGCAGTTAGCAGTTGGTGGCTGCAATGGAGAAAGACCGAGAAATGTGCGAATTGTTAGCTTTGAAGCTCTTTTTGATTATGAAATTTGATGTACTCACCAACAGTCCGTGTCGGTGTGCGGCATTTTGGTGTGGTGTCCCCACGGATTGGAGTGGCAACAACATTTCCTCACGCCAATAAACGCGCAATTATAATAAAAATAATCACAGGGGGCGACTGCTGATCCTCTCCATTTGGTCATAACCAGACGGGGCCAAAACCGTTGAGATGGCCAAGATCCAACAAGGTGCACCGAGGAAAATTGGTACTGTAAGATACAAAATTTAAATTTTTTACAAAGTTTTTAAATTATTTAAGCTGAGCCAGTTTGATAGCTTGAAAATATAACTTAAACGGTATAGAAATTGGCCTTTCAATATTTTAATTCCCTATTTAAAATTAAAAAAAAATATTTTTAAATAGGTTAAGCTCGGGAGAAAATTAGAATATGAACTTGAAACCTTCTGTAATATATGAAATAAATATATAGACCTTTTTGTTATTATTTTGTGTAATTTACAAGCACATACAAATATGGAACTATAGTATTTATCTTGTCCTATTAGGTTAAATAGCTTCACATTTAAAAATATTAGTTTTCGTACTAAAAATTAATTTATTGATATTAATTATAGTAATTTAAAAACAACAACTAATACCACTGTTAAACGGCCAACACTTCTGGTTCTTTCAAGGAATTGGTTTAATTTTAATTTATTTTCTGTATAACATAATATTGATATTCAATATAAATAATAATTTAATATTAATAATAGTTCAAGCTTAGTTTCAAATCAAAGTTTTTCTAAAATTTTATTCCCAGTGCACCTTTTTTTTCGTTTGATCGTTGCGATCCTCACTTGAACGCCGTCTTCATCGACTTCTTTTGCGCTCGTTCCCGACTGGATTATCGCCTTTTCGAACAGCTTTTTCTCCTTTTGTTCCCGTTCTCATTCCCATTTTCATTCCCACTACGCTGGCCATTCGCTCTCTATCTCATTGCGACGACAATTGGCGAGTAATTGCTGCTGCATAATAATTCTCCATCCATCGTTGGCCTGGTCAAGTTTTTGCTCCCCTTTGGCGGCCTGACTTTTTGCCGGCCCCTCCGTCCGTCCATTCATTGAATCCATTTTTGGTTGAGTGAGTTTCCTGAAATTCATATCGAAATTATTTCTATATAAATATTTCTCCGATATAAACATTCATTTTTTCCCCTAATCTAATAAAGAGAATTAATTAAAAATGGCATGAAAAATGGTATAAATTAACGCAGCAATTAGACACAAATTCCATTACAAGGTGAGAGAGCTCTGAAAAAATACCTTAAATGGCATGGCCAACTAAAAAGTGGCAAAAATAATGCATAAAAAATGGTTGCAAGCAAAAAAAGAGAAACACAAAATTAGCATTACCAATCGAGTTGGGTTGAATTTTAGGAGTCGAGAAGGTTGCGCTATGAAAATGATTATTTTGGGTGGAGCAAGTTTTATAATTTTTAATTCTGTCATGGGAATGCCTTAGAAATCATTAGAAATCAATAAATTATATAAATCATGAAATTCAAATAGATAAGTTTTGAAATTATATTTCCCATGATAAATATGACTTTAACTATTTATTTTTTGCGTTATAAAGTTTCGTTTGGGCAAACCCCTTCCTAAACTATTTTTCCACTTTTTTTAAAGCCAAAAATTAATAACAAATTCATTGATTCTCCCCCTTGCTAACTGTCTCTCCCACTTAATCCTTTCTTATATCCGTTTTTACAACTATTTTACCTAATCAATCATTAGCTGTCTATTAGTGTTTATCTACGGCTAACTATCCATCAAAATCCAATGAAAAAAAAAACACATTTTCCACGGTCATCAAATCAATATTCAAAGAGCCTCCACTACCAAATTGGCAACAATCTGTCAGATGCATTTCATAAAGCTCAAACGGCGTCAGCTTCGATCCGATCCCAGCTGAAAGGAGTAGAAAAAGTCGAAAATTGCTTTATGAACACGTTTCAATGGCCAGGCTAGCATGTTCGTTGTCATGTACTCCATGGCTGCAGTCGAGGGAGAGAGACACTTCTCCGGGCCTGATGAAATCGATCATTTTCCCACGATCTAGCCACAGGCTCGGTTCGGATCCGATCGGATCGGTTGTCAGCAGCCACCAGCAGCCCCAAGTCTCAATGACTAACTCTAACTGCACAACAAGTGGCAACTTGGCCAGAAGTAAAAATATATAAGAAAAAAAAACCCGGCCAATAGCAGGCATTACTTGATTTGTATGTGCTGCTATGTAAATGCTATAAAAGGATTTTGATTACGAACAAATGCCGGCCCCGCCAGCGGTACGACATGGGCCTAAAGGTGTCTGAATTCTATTGGGATGTCGGGATGTGGCTGAGTCGATGAGGACGTGGACGTGAATGTGCTGACGGGAGCCTCTTTCTTTCTGAAGGCGGAAGCATGACTGGGCGCCTTTTACCCAGAGACAGGTTTTACCCATCCATTGATCGATATCACGGAGTTGTGAAATTAAACGAATTTAAATTCGATTTTTTTTTTAACCCTTTAACTGTTTAATTGATATTTAGTTGGGGTTTTTGTTTGGAATTAAGAAGATGGGAGTATTGTGAGTGCTGACCAATTGTTGCCACTAAATTTTTTACTTCTAATATATATTTTCTAGTTTGGAATGCATTATAAATATATTTATCTTCTAGTTTTGCAATTGTTTAACTACATAAAATCAAATAGTTGGTATAAAAACTTCAATTTATTTCCCATTTAATGTACTTATTTTATCAATCTTTCGTTGCTTCATTAATTTATTTTCATTATGCATTTAAATTACTACTCAGGCTATCCATTTACATTTAATATTTCAAAACCTTTTGATTATATTTAAAATTAAATAGTACTACTTATAACTGCAAACCAATTCTGCTTTAAAATGGTTCTAAAAATGTTTTTCTTTTCAATTCCTTCTTTTACTTTTTGAAAAATCATAGACTTCCCCTTAACATACCTTAAATCATGAATAAACATATTTTCCCCTCACGGCTTTATTCTAATTAGCAGTCAGCGTGTTGGCCCTTTCCCCTATTCGTTTCAACGCCTTTTAACCTCTTCCACTGGTCTTACGCACTCGCCATGACTGGTAAGAAAAATACAATATTTGAGCAGCTTAATTGGGGCGGACAGTCTGAACTGGCCCGATCCGCTCAGTTCTTTGACATGTTTTCTATTTGTCTAACTTGTCAAGTTTTGACTGGTATTTTTTCTGTTTTGTAAAACGGAAATGATCCGACAAAAAGCCTGTCTGTGGCTTATGGATTAGGTTTGGAATGAATTTGGAAAGCGTGGCCAGATTTTTGGGTTGGGTTGAAGCAGTGGAAAAAAAATATATATTTAAATTGATCCCATTGGGCTCGTGTTCAAACAATGCTTATATTGGAACCTGATTGGGCCAAGCGTGCTTCGATATATGTTTATTATTATTGTCATCGATACGTGCCAGAGCATCTATGAAAAAGTTTATCTTTGGGTTTTCAGATTACAAAGCGAAGCGTGTGGGTGATCAGGGAGTGATCTAAGAAGCTTAACTTTGGTGTTTGTAGAGATTTTTGGCAATAGAAAATTAGCAATAAGCCTGAGGTTTACTTTTAAGATTTGCCAGGAAAAATAAAAAAGATAAGCCATTGAAAAAGTATTTTTAGTTGCTTATAAAAATAATTCTAAATTTGTTGTATCTTTGTTGAGTAGGCACATAAATATAATATTTTTATACTTTTGCAGGATATTATAAATAAAGTCAGAAGTTCGCAACGCAGTGAAGAACTCATTTCCGGAACTATAAACTATAATCATCAAAAAATGTATAAAAAATGTAAGAATTTAAATTTTGACTTTTTTTTTAATTCAATATCACAATTTTTAGCCTAATAATTCATAACTAAACTCAAAATACGAAGCAAGTTCCCTTTCTTGTTTTTTACTGTTCTTTCCAGTGAATTAAATTGTTATTACTACATAGTTGTAGATAAAATTGATATCTTTTCTGGAGATAATCTATAAATTGAACAGTATTTGAGTAATTGAAAATATATTTTCTGTATTATCTTACCTGGTATCCTTTTCTTTTCTGTCTGCGTTAAGTCATATGTGCAGGCAATTTTTACCATATTTAATTGTTAGCAAAAGTACCTGAAAGATTTTTGTTTTAAGATCTAACTCAGACAATAATATGTTCTATACTTACCTTTATTAAACTAATATAAACTTTCTATTAATATTAACTATTTAAACTTGTACTTATATCTTGCGCAAAGTATTCCTGACAAAAATGACAAATATATATATAATTTATTTTCGGAGTAATTTAATTAAACAAACTCGGTTCAAATGTGTTTTCCACAAAAGTGGAGGACAAAAGTCTTCTTTGAGCTTTTCTATATTTTTTTTTAGCTTAGAAAATCCTTTTTTTTATCCTTACTTCTTCACAGTCAAAATACAACTGAATGGTGTTGGTAAAAAATAAATTTTTCAATCCCACCCTTTCGGTGGTAAAAAATGAACAGCAATTCAACCCTTTCGATGGTTCTCTCGCTTCCAGTCTCTGATTTTTGCATAGAGCAACGATGGTCCTGATTTTTTAGAACTCTTCCAATACCGACAACCCCTTCGATGGGAAGAAGGTGGAACCCGTTCCGAAAGCCAGATGGCGCTGCAGCGCCATTTTTGTACGATTTCCACGGGACATTCATTAGGAAGAGAAAAACTTGTGAATAATTTATATAATTAATACCCCGCTACGATGGCCACGCACAGCTGGCATTTAGTCGCAAGCGGAGGACAGCAGATCTCTCTCAGCTGCTGTTTAATAAAATATTTTAAATAATTCCGTAATCTAAATGCAGTCATCGTCAGAGCAACAAAACAGGCCCAAGAACGTTGGCGACGTTTTCCTCTACGGATGCAACAGGATGCCGAGATGCTGAGATGCTGAGAAAGAAATTCTAAATACCAACGAGTCACAGCAGCAGCATCCAGCACAAATCACAAATTGTCACGTTAATAGTGGCAGCCATCCCCCATACCGATCTCCATCCCGATCCCCATCCCTCATTTGAGCTTGTCTTGCATTTCGCATCCGTATAAATGCAATGTAAATTTTTTTGTCTTGTGCACGCCATTGCATATGTCAAGACAGCAACAAAACTGCGGCTAAGAGGAAAATTCGAGATGGGATCGTGAGAACTATCGGTATTCTGAAGAAAATAGAAGATTCATTTTATAATAGAGAAATAAAAATTTGCCGTAAAGAAGAATATTTGGGTTATATTGTAATTAATTTACTAATTTAAAAATATTTAAAAATAAAATAAAGTCTGCTTGCTGAGTGAGGATTATTGGGTTTTGAGGTAAACTTTTCCTTAAAAAAGTCAGAGTAAATAATAGATGAAAGATGATTGATTTGAAAATATTTAGAATATCGATATAAACAAAAACTTATCCAAAAATTATTAAAGAAAAGTAAGCAATAAAATAATGTATTCATTTTTGTTTGAGATAAATCCCTTTACCCTTTATATAAATTTATTTATTCAGTTGATTTATAAACTTGGCTTTAAAGAAATATAATGCTTTCATGTGAAATATTATTAGAAAATGTATTAATAAATCATAATTATTTTACCAATTCCAAATATTTGAAACTCATTCTTCTTCTTGCCACAGGAAATCCCCACCAAACTGGCCATCTCTAGAGCTCCAGCCTGATGGACTGGCATTGGCAGCCACTCTTCTCGTCTCTCTCAGCACGTTTCGCCTTGATAATTTATGAGACGCCTTATTAACATCAGTCAGCATCGGCAGAAGCTGCAAAAGACTCTGTCTTCAGTCTTCGGGGCTGCGTTTGCTCTGCTGCAGCTTGGCCAGCGGCATCCAACTGGCTTTCTCGGAAAGGAATCTCCGCTTTTTGTTGTCTCGCTCTCCACTTCTTGTTGGCTGCCACATTTTCCCTCATTTTAATGTAATTTCTGCTGTTTAATTTGTAAATTATTTTAATGCCGGCTTTGTCATAATTTATTGCTTGTCCTCTTGTCGCCAGGAATCCGTGTATCCGGTAGATATATATTTTCCCCCTGGTGCTGACGGCTATACGAGCATGCAAATCAGTCGGCCAAAAACTCCTCAGTGAGAGCCTCATTCTATGCAAATTTTTGGTTGGATTCAAGTCCATTCGGTCCGAGGTGGCTCGTTAGGTGGTCAGCCGTTGGGATTTGCATAAGTATGTTGACTTTCAATTAAATGCCAAAGCTCGATCAGTTGTTAAAGGCATTCCGAATGTTAATTCTCAAGTGCATTTGATTGTAATGCCCGGTTGGCCAAAACGAAATGGGGAATTTCGGACACTAAATGGTGAAGTTGGGATACTCTAAAGATATACATTTACATATAAAATGATTTTTAAATAATTTTATCATAACCATTGGGAAAAATATGGCTTTCTTCTTATTTTAACAATTTTTAATATAAAATTTCTCCGCAAAATATTTTAATATAAATATAAATTACTTAAATGTTTAAATCATATTATATTTTAGTATAAGAGTTTTTATTATTTAAAAAATAAACCCCATATTGGTTTTATTTAAAATAAATTCCTGGTATAATTAATTAAATTAAATTGCAACTATATCATAGCTTATATACACCTCAACAGTTCGAAAACAACATTCACATTTATAAGGCACAACAATCAGTTCAATGACAAGCAGAGCAAATAAGTAAGTTTTGTGCGATTCGAATCAAAGTCAATTGAGGGCAACAAAATGTTTGCATAAATTTCAAAAGGAAACCTGGCCTTAATTTAAAACTCTAAACAATTAACAATTTGTGCATAAACAAAGCCTCAATAATTGAAAGCAGAAAGCTACTTAAAAGGATTTCAGTCAAGGACAATTAAGTGAATGATTTTTCATAATTTAATGTTAAATTAGCTACTCCCGGGGAAGCTACTCCTGGATATTGCCCAAGGACCATGACGAATCTCTGATAAATTGGCACTCTACCAGCGGCAAGTTCAAGTCTACTCTTCTTCTCACCCAAATTACAGTATTTAAAAATCTTTAATAAGCGCAAAATCTGGAATGGAATACACACGAGACCCACTTCAGATGCACTCGAACCTGGGGGCGTGTCGGCGATCTTGAAAAGCGCCGACACCTCAACACATCATCATCCCCAATCCAGTCGTCGTCGTCGTCGTCGTCGTCATTGAAAGCCGAACAGTAGCCGTCAGATGCTGCCAACATTCTTTTTGCCAGCGTCTGAGGCAATATTTAAATTGATTGAGGCCCTGACTCACACTGAATTGAAAGCCGCTAAGATCGGAGACGGAAAATTTACATTCGTTGGAAATGGAAATCATGGCATTGTGAAAATCACTTCAACAATGCACAATTTTGTCGTCTATTTATGCCAGGTAACTTATAGAGTTGGAAAGTATATGGGTTTTTAGGTAAGGCTACGGAAATAAAAATGTTAAAACTAATTAAAATACGTTGTTATTTATTCTGTTTAGATTTATATAAATATTTAGATTTTGTTGGATGAACACATAAGTTTTTGAACTCAAAACTTAAATTAGTTAATTCCTTTAAATAAATTATAGTAGTATCTACAAATATATTCCTAGAAAACTAATTTAAAATTAATATAAGTCAAAGTTTAAATATGTATTTCATGGTCTACTCCCAGTATAACCTCTCTCTACAAACCAAAAAGTTTTCATTGTCATGAATAGAGCGGAAATACTCCGCCACCTTATGTAAAAGTTCACAAAATCATTAAATCATTTGCTCAATGCTCTCGATTTTTCGCCAGCATTCCATTTAACTTAGTTCATGGTAATGGAGTCCAATCAGCGACCGATTAACTGACTAACTAGCCTCGTGATTTCTAAATAATTATGCAAATTCTCGATTTGCAATTGCAATTATTGTTACGTTAATAAGCAGAAGTCAAAGCCGAATGAAACAACAAAAACAAAACAAAAACTTGGTAAATTATTCAAACGAAAAATTGTTTTTCAACAGCTGCAAAGATCGAACTGAAATCTGACACACACCGAGAAAAAGAGACAAAAGTTGGCGACAAGGCGACATTGCAGTTAAAGTGTTGTTGCAAACTGAGTGTTGCTGTTGCTTTTGTTGTGGTTGTTGTTGTTGTTGTGTCCTCGGCCTGGGGCCAGAAGCTGACTGAATGGCTGGCAGCTGTCAGTCAGTTGGACGTTTTTGACCAAATCGTGTAAAAACCGTTGAAAACGACAAACGACACGTCGCCAGGCAGCTGAAGCAACAGATGCAAGCTTTTCAATTGAAACTTTTCGAGATGGTTGCGTGAGTTTCAATCAATATTATTAAATAAAAATTCAAATAAAACTTTGCCTTGATAATAATTTATAAGATTTAGTTTCCAGTGCGATCTGTAAAGCTAACTATCAGTTCTGTGATCCCCACAACTTCATCGTCCTTTTGGATTGTACACACACCCTTGAAAAAGCCGCGAGGCATTATATATGGCCAGCCGTCTGTCTTGATAATCACATCCTTGACATAGTATTCACCCTTTGGTATGGGACACGTGTGGTTGAAAAAAGGAACATCCGTATTCTTGCCATACTCCATACTCGCAGCAAAGTATTTCCAATAGGTATCTATGAACTGGCAATAGGGAATCTTTGATACCGAAAAAGGCATCGGCTTGTAATTCCCACTACCAGTGGCATCGTTGTAAGATTCTCCAGATATAACAAAATTATTGCTCATATCCTCTCTGAAGATCATGGTTCCATTGAGTCTGTGATCTCTGCCCAAAAGACGGACACGAAAGTCTGCAATCGAGCCAGTTGACTTCCACGACTCGAATCTCGCTTTATATGGTTTTTGAGGGGAAAACTGAAACTTTATAGAAACAAATTATTCAAGGGAAGCTTTGGATTAAGATGAATCCTGGAATCCTTACAACAGCTTGATTTATTAATATTAGAAAAATGAAACACTGTAACTTCACTGCAACCATTGTTATTCGGCAAAAATTAAATATTATTTAGCTGTTCAATTTGTATTCTTTTGATATTTATAGTTTAATGGGGATACTGATTTTATCTATTTGTGTAACAATCGCGTGTCTAAACTTAATTAAAATATACATTTTATAATTAAACTTATTTGTTATTTAAATTGTAATTGATTTTATTGAGGCAAAGTTATAACTATTTCAAAGGCAAAGTTGTTCATATTTCAACATGATTTTTCAAACTTCCTTTTCATAATCCCATCCCTAGTTCCCCTCCCCTTTCCGCGGTGATGCCTTAACGCTTTTTGTCACCGGATTTCTCAGTTGGCCGACCCCGTCGCGTTGCCTTTCCTCGACTCTGCCCGCGGACCGATTAATTGTTGGCACTGCGCAAGCGCGCGAGCCTCTCCTCAAAAGTTTTGTTTTGTTTGGTTGGAAAATGTAAATTATACTTGGTGGCATTTTTTCTCCTCTCCTCAGTTGGGCTTTTAATGAGGTACAACTATTTGCATTTTGATTGACAGCACTGGAGATTGTCGAAATTGGACATGCGCACGGATGCATATTTGGCAAATGTGATAATGATGCTGGTTAAAAAAAAATAAAAACCAGCAAAAATTCCACAAAACTCAAAAAATAATTTTGTTGATTTCAAAATTGTTATTTAAGTCTGGAAAAGTGTGGAATTTTTATAATAGTACCACAAAGGGTTTAAAATCGTAAAGGTTAAAGTATTTTGACGTACATGGTCACACTGCAAATGTTCTAAAAAAGGATAAAGGGGTAAATATAATATGGTACTACATTTTGAACAGAAACCGCTCTCACTTTTTTATCAAAGGGTTGGTTAACCATTCCACTGCCACCCTAAACAGCAGCGTTCACCGTTCCAATGGGGCATTCATTTTCCCGTTTTTTATTAGCGTCGCGCACATTTCAGTGCGCATATTCAAATTTCCCCCTGGTTTTTTCTTTAAATTGGAAACCTTTCCAGGGAACACAAATTTGTATAAAAGGCAGTCTGTCTGCAGGACTCTGCAGTCAATCGTAAGTTGACGTCTCTCGCGAAAGGATCTGTACTTTGGATTACTCTGACTGGGATTACACTTCTAATTGGATTACTTACTCAGGGATTACTTATATTATAAAATAAACTTAGTGTATCTCTATTAAATAAAAATATTATGTTGTGTATTGAATTTTATTAAATTAAGAATATACTTTTTATGTTTTATATTCTTTTAAAACTATTTTTCTAGATTTTATTTTCTTAGCTAAGACAAATGTACCCTAAGGTGTTTTTTCCCAGCATTAATAATAATTAATAAAGTTTTATTGTTTATGTTTCAGATTCTATTTATAATTTTCTTATGAATTCCTTTGATTTAAAGTCATAAATTACTTTTATGAATTAAAAGTTTATTTTTGCAAAGCTCCCGCTTAAATATACAAAATATTTTCTGATCTTTTGATATCAAATCCCTAAACTTTAATTTATATTACTTTGATTACTATTATACATTTTTCTTGTTTAGTAACTTGCTACTTATTGCTTCTTTTTGAGGCATAGTTACTTATGTAAGTATTATTAATTTTTTCTTTTAATTTTCCATTTTCACAATTTCTCTACACATAATTTCCTCGAATACTTATTATTGTATTGTATTATTGCCCAATTTCTTCTCGCTGATTTTTATCGCTTCTAATTTGCTGTAATTAGCACTGGGAACAAATGTATATTTAATTTTGAATTTTCGGTTTCTGCCTCGTTGAAGGCCTTAAGCAAATACTACAACAATTTGCGTGCCAAATTGTGAACAGAGGAGGCAGCAACAGCAACGCAACTGTTTATGCATTTTGTGCAGCGAGTGCAACAAATTTAATTGTGCCGATAGACATGCATTGGCAGTAAAAACCAAAAACTAATAATACTTGCAAACAGCACAAAAATATGGACTAGTAAAAACCTTAGCTAAAGTGGCTATAAAAATGCACAGCACCGAAAATTTCAGCCCAGCGACCATGCAATGATATCATTTCGACTTCGTACGCCGCCCTGCGTGTTGTTAATTAAGCTCATTAATTTCCGCTGCTGTCGCTTTCCTGCAGCAACAACAACCATAGTTCTTTAACTCACTGAAAAGCAACAGGAAAAACAACAACAACAACGGGGAAATAAAGACGTTAACAATGCAAAAGATACTCGGATACGCAAAACTGCACCCAAGCCAACATCTTTCATTTCGCCTTTTTTAATTTATTTAATATTTCTTTTATTTCGGTTTCTATTTTATTGTATTTATTTATTTTTGTTTTTGTTTGCATGCCCAGCGATTTGTTGCTCCTCCTCAGCATAACTTCCAGAAACTAAAATTAATTTTGAAAAATAACAATAATATCTCAAAGTTATTTTGTCGGCATAATTTTGCCATTTTTTATGGCTTTGCAACTGAGTACGTTCGCTCCTTGAGTCTTTTGTTGCAGCCTTAAGTTAATTTATTAGCTGCAATCATAAAATGCCATTTATAATCTTGGATTTCATTTGGGTTTTATTAGTGTTTATTTTTACGAGTTACAACAAGTATGTAGCGAATTGTGGCGAGAAATTTAATTAAATTCGCAAAGTAAAGATTAAAATAATAAAGATGATATTAGAGGTCGGTGTTAATAAACTGAATACGATAAAAAAAATAATATTTTTATAAAAAGTTTCAAAACACTCTCTAATATTATATTATTTTCTGGGATTAAATACTGTAATAGTTGTAATAAATATTCAAGTAGCCATCTTGGGACTCCATTAAGTTAAGTTTAGGTATTGTTTAATTTGAATTCTCATTCTAATTCTCATTAAAACAAAATCTCATTTATGATATTTATATCAAGTAACAGACATCTTCTTAAGGCAGAGAATATTTTTAAAGAAAATTGCTAAGAACTAATATGAGACCACCAACCAAACATTTTCAGGTTTATAGGGACAAGGTTCAGCAAAAATTATCACACAGAAAATTCTAAAAAAAAGTCTAGTTAAGCAGAATTAAAAAAAGTTACAATTAGTAAAAAAATACCCCCAAATAGTAGTAGAAATCACGCTACATCAAACAAAAAATTCATAGAGTGATACACTTCTGCCATACATTCAAAATTCAATTTCAAATCCAAGTGCCTTCTTAAACCCGGAATCTTTATAAACATTTAAAATACATAAGAATACATATATAAATAAATATTTACCCACATTTATTACGTTCCAAGTAAATCGCAGCCGTCATGCAAGGAACCAATTTGAATTTACACAAAATGTTCTGTTTAAACATTTTCTATGCATAGACAAATTGTGAAAAAGAGTTCACAGCCTGGCTGGCAGATCAGGTCATCGTGGCTAACCCATAATTATACCGCCCAAGATGGTCTATCTGAAACGAGTAAGACATAAAATTATGCCAACTACGGAAATTGACGGCCTCCGTTGATGGAATGGAAATTGATAATGGAAGGGGAGTTGGCGATTAGCATTTAATTCTAATGCGACTTTGACATGCAAATGATTTAACTCACGTGAGGCACATTTTCGTTTTCGTTTCGAGTTATTTATATGCAAAAAAATCTTCCGAGCACATTTCAAATTTACACTCCAGACCAGAGACCACGCCCTGCAGCAGGCTCACTCAGTGGATTTTTATGGGAATCAGGCATGCAAATCCACCCAGGCCTAATCCATGCGCTTAACTAATAAACACATTAAAGCGTAATTTGTTTTTAATACACATTACAGAAAACAGTATCTGTGGGGGAAAACCATCTGCAAGTCTGGCGCTCTACAAGACCATTAGTTGGTAGCTCACAAGCCATTATTAAGCAAGTTAATAACATGTCTGTGGGAATAATTTAATATAAATCTACGCTGATCCAGTTAGGCAGCGGCTTTGCGTGAGATTTCCGCTCAAGATCTGTATTGGCCATAGTTTGGTTAATCACTTTGCCAGATTCTACAGATATATAGCGGGTGGGTTTGGTATCTCTTAATGATATAGCGATAATCTGGAGCCTAGTCTGGGGTTTTGCATAGTGCCGGAACTTATTGCAGTTTATGGTGGATTAATTTTGACTAAGATTAATTGGAACGTAATAAAATTTGGCCTATTTCAAATAAATAAATCAAAACATGTATCTTCAAAATGAGCATTAAAAGTTCGCTTTGTATATTCCGTAAACTAGTTTATTTATATTATTTTTAGTCATCCATAAACTAGACTTTAAATGTGTTTTACTTATAATTTTATAACTTAAAAAATTATGCCTCCAGCAAGCCATAACCTCTTACTTTAACAAGAATATTATTTAGTACATAAATATCTATCTTTCTTGCCCATCAAACTTCGTGTTAAAAAACAAAATCCCATAAATATGCGTAGGTTCAGATAGCATTAATGCGGATATGCAGAAGATGGATATATAAATCTACCTTCTGAATGGACTCAAAACTAATTAAAATCAGAGGCAGATCGGAGGCAGACTTTCAGCGCAGTTCGTGTGGCACGGTGCATCATGCAAATTTACTAAAGTGTGAAATATTGCAAATTCATGCAGAGGCACTCCACAGGTGGCCATCGCAGCTGGACTGGACTGAACTTCCAGACCAATAAATTAACACTCTATTTTCATACAATACTTTGGCCAGATCGCATGCAAACCAAAAGACCAAGGCAGAAAATGCTCGAAAAGAGCTTTTCCTTTGGCCAACAATTAGCTATGCATATGAAAATGTATTTCATTTGTGTTCCAGTTTTGCATCAGGGGCACGCCATGGTCTCGACTGGGTTTCATAGTAGCAATAAAATGCATTTTTATTTAATAAATATTTTCCTAGCCAACACCTAAAGCTAATGGAATTTTGTTGAATAATTTGAATTGGTTTTTTATTCGGGAGAATGGGTAAATGCTGAGGTAACTGCGGAAATCAATTGTAGGGTAAAGAAAATATATTTTTGCATTTTAATTGAAATTTTAAAGAATCTTATAAGTAATTTAAAAATATGTTTAACAATTTTTAAAATATATTTTTAGCTTACTAATACAAGCTGATAGGTGATGTTATTCAATATATTATTTCTTTACTTAATTTTCTGGCTAATTTACCCTCATTTAAAATATTTTTTATAGCCTTTAAAAACCCTTTTATTTAATTTATTAATTTAGAAACTCGCTCAGACATATTGTGACAGAATCCGTTTCATTGAGCAAAAAAGTAAACTGAAATTAGTGAAGCTTATCCAGGCTGTCAGGCTGAAACTTCCGCAACTCTTCGACGGTCTTTGGCTGTTGACAATGGCGCACAACAATGAGCATTTGGACATATGTCTGTTCTATCCAGCGATTTCATTTCCAAACCCCCCCCCCCCCCTCGGACAACCCCGGGGAAAACGGCGAACGAAAAACCTACCGTAAATAATAAAAGAAATCGTCTTAGGCACGCATCTCGGGCGGCTGATGGACATTCTCGCACAGAGGCGTATAAAAACAGGACATCAGGACAACGAATGCCCCACAGGACATCACTTTGAATATAAAGCAAGCGAATAAAACACAACAACGAATGAATGAATGAAGGGAAAGAAGGACGTGTGGCATAAAAAACACTTCAGAGGGAAGAGAGAGAAAATAAAAAAGAATTTCTTATTACAGATATTTTGCTTATCTGCAGCAAAACATTCGTTCACACTTCCCACAGGACCTCGAATGTGTGTGTGTGAGTGTGTGGAGATTCCTTCCCTTTCATCTTCACTAAGGACTAACAGAGGGTGAATCTGAATCCCACCCTCCGCAGACACACACACACACACATGAAACTTGGATGGACACAAATCCGCTTTTATATTTTCAACTGTCAATCGCAATTTCGCCTCGCACACTCCCCCTTCACTTTGTAGGTGTTGGAATTATAATCAAAGTCCAGTAGTCGCCTCCCCCTCGCATTCCTTGCATTATCTTGGCCTCTCCAGACCTTTTCGACTCGATTTTATTTTCTTTTTTTATTTGCTCTTCTTATTTTGGCCCACAAATTGTAAAGTGAAAATTCCAACAAAATTTCGCTCTTAATGCCCTTTTTTCACTTGACTGACAGGCCACTGGCTGGATTTTCTCCTTCGAAGAAGCTGAGTTTTTCTTTCTTTTCTGAAAACTCCCTTTTCCCTTTCTTTGGCTTGGCCATTATTTGATGGTTTTCTTTTTCTATTTTTAAACTTTCCGTTTGCAATTTGTTGCATACTTTTGTGAAATACATTTGTTAAATTAGTTTCTGCTGGTAGATGGTAATCAAGATCGGAAAATAGTGAGTGTTTTCTTTTATCCTAGAAAATTTAGATGGAATGAGGAAAACATTGATATAAAACTTTATTTTGGTAATTATTTAATTATTTTATTGAACTTTAGAGTTAAAGGGAGAACTTAAATATTAAGATTTTAGAAGTGCTTTTAAACCCTCAGAGCATCTGAAGAATAATCGAAAAACTGTAATGTTTATTTATTAATTTAATATATTTCACTAATTTAAAATATAATTAGATTTTATTTATTAATATTCATTTATCATACGTTATAATATAATAAGCAATTAAGACTCTAGAGGTGAAGATTATTAAACATTCCATTAAAAAATTTTACAAAACAAAAAATATATACAACTTTTGTTCTAAAATATATATCTTACCTTAAATAAACACCTTAAATTTTGGAAATAAATTTAAAATGTACATAAAGCCACATCATTAAACATTTAAAAATAATCTTTCCCTAACCAGATTTCTCAAATTTGTTTTTCCTTTCAACGAAAGACCATTCCTTTAACAAAAATTCTCGCTTAACTTTGAGAAAACAAAAGTTAGCTGCTAGCTATAGTCACATTTCCCCATCAACTTGTTCAAATGGCTGCATATTTAGGTTTATGACAACGCAGCACATAAATCTCACAACTGGCAGGACTGCGGGGTTGCTCGATGCTAATGAGCCGCGTCCAGGTCGGGATGTGTTCCTATGCCGGATGTGGCCGGGATTTCACCTATTGTGGCTGGGAGCAGAAAGTTTTGTTTGGCCAAAAAGCACCCACAATGAATCAGAAGCAGAAGCCGAAGAAGAAACCTTAACCCCAAACCCAGTGGCAGCCGCCAGTGAAGCGTTAGAACTGCCAAGTTTGCGAAAATTTCGCAAATTTCCGAATGTCGGGGGTGCTGCGTATACATATATCTTCGCTTGCCTTGCATGCATAATAATAACAATCATAAAAATTGCGGCAGGATAAAGACGGAACGAAATTATGCATACAATAATCATGGTTCATGGCATCGTTTCCTTGGCCAAAGCAAAGCCAAACTTTGCCATTTGAATTTATGACTAATCAAATGCATATAATTTTTACTAGCCGAAGATTTATGTGCTCTGATTTGGTGGAGTTTATGGGAAGGAGAATAAGTTGGAATGAGAGCCACCCCTATGTAAATTGAGAGCACCCTTATTTTAAATGCAAATGAGGCTCAAAGGGGTTGGGGGTTAGCCAGAAGCTTAGCGGTCTTGAAGGGTGATTTCGTTTGTATTCCATTTCGAGATTTTAAAAATTCAAATGGCGGCTTAAAAATGGAACTGACATCCCTTTTGCTCAGGAAATTAATATTCCAAAATGGAAGGCAATTTTAAAATGGAGTTTAGCAGTTTAAATAACAATTTTCTTAGCTTTTAATTAAAGTTCAAGCTTAGATTATTAATACGTAAATATTCCTTAAAAATATCTTTAAGTATTTTATTTACTTGATAAAGGTGCTTCTTATTTTAAACCCCACAAATCTAAATCTTGTTACCTCAATGTCTCTGCCAATGCAAGGTAAGCTTTTCCATAATGCACAAAGTCGTCTTGAATATGTACATCCAAATGTTTCTAGACAGAGCAAATAAAATCGATTTTATGTCACTTGCCATGGTGGCTTTTCCGCTATACATGTACATATGTGCAGCAGAAGCAGAAAAAAACGGGGAAATGGACAAGAAAAATCCCTTTGCTCTCTGGGCTTCCCCCTTTTTGGAGGTAAAACTTTCCTATTTTTGCATGAGCTTGGGGGTCTGTGGGATGTGATTCCTTACATGTAGACTGAAGGCGAAACTGAAGCACAGCTTCCAAGCCAGACTGTGCGTGGAAGATAAGAACTGGGGGGAAAAACGGGACGTGGAAATACGACAAAAGGGGGCGTCTGCCTTTTCTGGAGTTTCCTGATGCAAGGAGTGTGTGCGAGATCTGTCTGCCCTGCAGCAGGATATCCGGTTTCCAATGTATTCGCACAGACAGACAGGCAGGATTGGGGTAGGAGGGGCTCTGCAACTTTATTTCGATTGGATTCAAGTCGAAGGGTACTTGGTATTTAAACGGGAATTAGTCAAGGAAAAGTTGCAAATTAAAATTGATGTGAATAAATGTGGGAAAAAATAAATAGGGAACACTTAAAAAAGTAAATAAATTAGGTTTACACGTGTATTCTGGTTAAATTTAAAAAAAAGAAAATACATAGAAGCTAAAACTATTTAAATAATTACTAAAATCATGTTAAAAATATATTATTATAAAAAATCTGAAAAATTGTATTTAAATTACAACCTCTTTTGTTATAATAATATTTATAAGAGATTTTAATGATTGTGATTTTCACAATATTTTTACTTAACAAACCAAAGTAGTGACCCCCAAATTTCTCACAATAATAAGACCTCTAATTTTCCATAAACACTTAAAGCAATGTTTGTTTCGTTTTGACCTATGTAAATCCTATGGTTATGACCAAATTACAACTGCCGAAGAAAAAAATTGTAAACAAAACCATTAGAGGCGCAAATAAAAATAATTTATGTTGCATGCTTTTAGGCGAAACTATCAATTTACCCCAAAGTTAATGAAAGATAATTTCACAGCGGAGCGGAGATACTATACCATTTTGCTCATTGAATTTTATGCGCAAAGTAGCGTAAAAATTACACGAAAAATTACCAAGTGATGAGAAGCTTTTAGTGCTAATGCCTCAAATGTACCCGGGGATCTGCTGACCACAGCAAAGCCAACAGAAAAAATAGAACTCCTTTGGATGAGGGCAAAAAACAGGACATAAAATCTACAGCTGCATAAAAACCCTCTTTCAATTAACATAAAATTAGCATTCCAATTCAATTTATTTTTATATACGGCCTGCCGCCCCGCCGTTTCTGCCGGACAAATGGGTTGAAGTTATTTACGCGTTTTTGGTTGATTCCCAAAAACAGGCCCAAAGCCAAGGCAACATTTACATTCCCGAAAAAAGGAACGAAAGAGAGGAAAATTCATGGTGTGCCTGGGTGTGGGTGTCCGGGAAATGTAAGTGGTCATAATAATAAAAATAATGATGCCCGCAATAAAGCTGATTCAAGTCCTTCCCAGGCTCCCAGCCCAAACAGCGAGCCGGTTATTGGCTCGATAGGCCTGGACATTTGGCGCGTCGACGATTTGCGTAAAAAATGGCTGGGTCCTTGTGCAGATAAAAAAGCAAACACCAGCAAACGAAAAGTGGCAAAGGCCGGAAAAGTATCGCCGAGAAAAGAGAAAGAAAAGCCTTGAGGGGAAATGGTCAAACGGCACGAGCAAAGATTTTCCTGGGAATCAGCGTATTTTTCATGCTGCAGCGATTATTCACCACTGCGTTGGCAGGAATGTGCACTGGGAAAAATATTATCTTTTGGGAAAGCCAAAGTCAAATCATTTTATAAAATCATTAAAACATTAAAATATCTGGATTTTCTTTAAAATAAATAAAATTTTGAGCATTAATTTTAATTTTGGAAAAAGAGTTATTAAAAAATGGTTTTAACATAAAATTTGTTCATAAAATCATAAGATTGATTATGGCTCTAATAAAATTAGTTAAATTTGTATGTATTTTATTTAATTTTTTATTAGTTTAATATTTTATGAAATGTTTATGGCGGATTCCTAGAAAATAAATTTACAGTATTTTAAATTTATCTGTATTTTAGTATGTATATACTTCAGATGTTTATTTATATGCATTAAAGATTAATTAATATTTTTTTCTATATTTCTTATGTTTAACAATATGACTAATTATATAATAATAAACAAGACTTTTTCCTTTAAAATTGGCATTTTATTTGGCTCTTAATAAATAAGGTTCAAGCCTTCTTTTTATGGTAAAATGTTTTTTTCATTATTAAATATATATGTAATAATATATATCAATACTTTAACGCATATCCACCCCACAATTTTCTCACTGCATCCGCTGGCAAACAGCAAAAATACCGACTCACCCACTCGATCCAGCGACCCCTGGCGCGTCGTACATCTTGGCCAAAGTGTCATAAATTCATAATAACGCAAATAAGCACCGGCACTAGCCGAACGCAAACTTATCGGAAGCATCTAAATCGGTACCAGCAGCAGGAGCAGCGGGAAAGCGGGAAAATCGGAGAAAGCCCTGGCCAAAGGCATTCTGCCAATAACAACATCGATGGGCTCGTCCGTCCTCTGTATACGTTTGTATATATGTATATGGCGGCAAATACGTTTTTTACGACTTTATGCTAAGCACTTTTTATGCATAAAAAGCAAAGCAAAAAAAAAATCAAACAAAAAAACAACCACCACATGGACGAGGATGCGATGCTGGGAAACCACCACGCAGCAGCCAGGAACAGATCCTGGCGCACCACCAGCCACATAACCGTTATTTTCCTCTCGGACGGGTCCTTATTTATGCGTTTTTTAGTATGGAAAGCACACGGACACACACACACATGCAGGGATATCCTTTCAGCGACGCGTATGTAAAGAGCAAATAGCGAGCGAGCAAGTGCGCTTTTGCCTTTTATGCCTTGGGTAATATATTGAAAATAGCTGTCCAGCGTAATAAAATGTATCTTCACTTGAGTGTGTGTGTTTGTGTGTGTGTGTTGGTATGCTTGTGGGTATTTGCAAGGACCTTTGTGTGGCTGCTTCGCTGTGTGTTTGTATGCATACGAATAAAACTGCCAAATGTGAAAAGCAAAAGCAACAGCCACAAAACAAAACTCAATTTGCTTACCGCCATCACAGTGGACGAAAAATGTGATGGAAATTTATAGATAAAAATATACATACATACATTTTTTTAAGATTACTTGGAACATATAATTTTTATATTTGAATTTAATATTTAATAATAACGCTTATAGTTATTTAATATATATATAACCAATATTGTATATTAAAAATCTAGTTTTGGCCCAACTTCTGGCAGAGGATTTTTAGGTAATTCACTAAAATTTATTCTAATTTATAAAAATAATTAATTAATAAAGAGTTCCTTTAAAAGAGCTTAAAGTGATAACAAGATACACATATAAACAAAGAAACATATAAACAGATAAATCTTAAGTATTTATAATTTTTATAATATTTTATAATTGTGCTTATAGTTATTGAAAATATTTTTTAGAAATTTTGATAATTCTAAAATATGTATATGAAACTACAGCCTTATTTTATGGGAATTTTTGTTATTAAATATATTTTCAGTTATAAATACAGAATAATTTTATGTTAGTTAGATATTTTTGACACCAAAACTATATTTAAATAGAAAAACAAGCAACTTTATTTTGTCATTTTAAATCTCTTTAATAAATATCAGTTTAAAATTGTATAAAACATTTTCCTTATTACATTTACTTATATTCCTAAGCCCACAGTGCTCTCAAAAGTACGCTGACCAGACCCTGAGCTCTCCCTCCTCGATGCTCACCCTCTGCCCATCCATTCATCCATTGTCATCATCTTTGGCTATTTGGCATCCCTCTGTCTGCGGGCTATGTTTTTGAATTGCTGCTCAATGTAATTGCATCGATGATTATGTTGATTTTTCTTACCATTTTGCTTTCTTTGCCATTTTTGCTTGGCTCTTCAATTTTGTCTTTTCTATTTTTTTGCTGCAACAGTTTTTATGTTCATAAATAAGAGATGCTGGAAATAAAGCGCATGGAAATGCGAAGCTTTGAATAATTTATGGCATTGGAACAATCAAACAGAACAAAGAGATATGCGTCATGCAATGTGATAAATTTTGGGACTGGAATGGAACGCAAGATTTCTATGCAGATGAAAAAAGAAATGAGACAAAGTGAAGTCTTCCAGACAAAGGGAATAATTTTTTTCCCAAATTTATCCCTAATTTCTCTCCAAAAAAAACTTATCTAAAAGCATGTTAAATTCAAATATTATTTACATTTCACCCCTGTGTAAACGCCCTAGTTTATAGCCAAAAAAAAGACCCCAAGCACATATGCCAAATACACGTAGCTAATACAAAAAAGATTTAAATTCCATTTGGGCAGCATTAGCACTTTGTATCACAATCTGAAACTTGGGACGTATCCCCCTAGGGACCGAAGACTGGTGCGTAAACAAAAGTTTATTCCTTAAGTGTTCGCATATAAAAAATGCATGAAATTCTGATGAATTGCGAATAATTTTGGTATCATTTTTGCAACTCTAACGAAATGAAAACATTTTAAATAAATATTGATCTTGAAGTGCAGAACGAATTGCCAACTTCATCGAGAGTTATTTTATTTTTCGAATGTAAAACGAACGAATTACAATTCATTCTATAAAAATATTTCCCCCTTGGCCAACCCCCCAGAGAATCTGACCAAAGAAAATAAATTTACAAATAAAATTCCGCACACACAACCAAAAAGGACAAAGGTCCTTGAAAGTGGAAACAATCTAGCCGCAAAAAAATGAAAGAAAAATACAAAATTTGAAATGCCCAGGACTTGGGGGAGGGTGTCTGCCTGTAAATCCCACATGAAAGATTACCCTGAAAACGCACTTGATGTCACAGCCACACGAGGGTAGCAAAAAAAATGAATAAAATGTAAAAAAATAACCCAAAAAAATGTATAATTTTTTGTGTCCTGTGGCCAGAGGCGAGTTTTTCCATGTTAACAGTGTTGTTTTTTCCGCCAACTCGACCCCATGAGGGTTGAGCAGCGATAAGGCGAGAAGGGGGCAAAACCCTGACATGTTATTATGCCGAAATAATTTTATAATTTATTTATTTTTCC
>JAEIIJ010011947.1:0-10295 GCA_018904815.1 Drosophila ogumai | reverse complement strand
GCAGAGATTAAATGCGTGACATATGCATCTTATCTATATTTGTGTTCATGTGTGAACACATAATTATTATTATTACTTTCGCTCAAAATATCGCTCAAAGTGCGAAGAAATTTCTTAGAAAAAATATATTGCATTATGCGATTCTATAATCGTAAAAATAAATTGAATACATAATAATAAATATACAGAAAAAAGTATTTATAAATACAATTTTTTTCTTAAAAAAATGTCTTCTTATTAATTAAAAAAATTGTTTGTTTGGGTTCGTCTGTTTTCGCTGTTTCCGAAAGAAAGAAAGAAGATTTTGCACTTTGAGCGAAAAATTGGATAATTCGTTTTTTATGCGACTTTTTCAAGTGAATGATTTTTTGTTTAAAGAAAACATTGTCAATCATTATTTTTTATGGTCCTGCTAATTATATGTGCAATTCGGTGGGATTTATATGGAGGAGTTCTTCTTCCTGTGACGTCATAACTCCCTAATGAAATGCCACCTCCTTATCCATTTTCCGCCATTTCCAATCCCCAAATCCACTTAGTGCATTCGGTTATCCGAAGAAAAAGCAACACAAACCCTTTTGGCCAGTCATTCCCTTCCTATTAACTTCGTTTGCTGGGCAAACAGTTCTAAGGAGCGCTGTATCTAATCGATGACGGGATGCTGTGCCCCGAATTTAATGTTGGGGGTTGCTGAGTATTTGGAGGGAGCTGAAACTAAAATTGAAATCAATGCCGTTACAGAAACCACAGCAGGAAAGTCCAACAAAGAATCTAACCCGTACATACGAATGTATCCTCGCATGCACTGGCCCAAACGAGAAAAGAAACTCAATCAGTTGTTCAGAAGTTATTGACAATGGTATAGGGGTTGATAGCCCCGCTAACTGCTCGTGAGTGATTCGACTTAATCTCTCGGACTTCTGAATATATGAATAAAATAAGATTCTTAAATACTTTGCACTCGTTGACAGTTTAATATCACAATTTATTAATCGTTTATCTAACTAAGCTGAAATCGATAATGTTGCAGTTTACAGGTTAACAGGTATTCCACCAAGGAATACAAAACTGAAATGTTTAAACCAAGAATTTGTTACCGTGCCATACACACATACATTTGGTAAACACACACATGCAGTGGCCCATTCATAAATCATGTTTTCACCCGATTTTTCCGCATTTTCCATCCGGATTTGGACCGCTCGACGGGAATTGTTTGCCTCAGTTCAGCAACGCGGAAAATGCTCAAATATTTGTTATGGCTGCTCTCGCACACAAAGGCTTATGTTATGTAGTATCTGTGTCTATATGTACATGCATCTACTACTTGGTAGGCACTGTTTTCCCACTCAGTCGATTTGGCAAGCAACCGGATCATTAGCCGGACAAAGGAGACCGCCGTCCCGTCGTCCATCGTCCATCGTCCATCGTCCATCGCCCATTTCTATTTCGCGCGCTGTCCGCTTTATACCCACTTAAAGTTACAACAAATTAAATAAGTTTCAACTCATTTACCAAGTCATTTTCATGCCAACTTTGCTCGTCATCAGCTTCCTCGGCTATTTGTGTTTCAGTTTAGTTTTATGACGAGCCCTCGCGCCCCATTTTAACCCCCGGCATGCAAAACGAAATCCACACAAAGAAAATCTGCTAAAAATGTATTTACCCTGACTTCGGCGCTGGAACCGGAAAGCGGGAAAGTTTTGCGCTTTTGTTTGAAATTTGTTTCGCATTTGTAAGTTGAAATGTTTCCGTAAGAAAGGCAGCCCCAAAGAACCAACAGAAAAAACAAGACAAAAACACAAATAAAAGCTTTGTCCTGCGCCCCAAAGAAAACTAAGGGACCTGAGGTTCTGCCGAGCAATCCGGCAATGGATGGGGCAGCCAGAGCCCAATCTCAGGACCCGTTTGCCGCTTTCGTGGAAAAAGCAACGTTTTCCCATTCCTCACCCCTTGTGGATGACCAGAGCCTGTGCTTTTATTCAATTTAACTTGCCGCCTTCAAGTTTCAGTTCAGCTCGGCTCTCGGCTTAAACAAATTTCGCCATTTTAAAGGCTCGAGCCCGACTACCGTCTGCTGCCCAAATTGATCTTATTGACACTTTGCTTACGCCCCAAATGGTCTGGGACGGGCCTGTTTTCAGCCGGACCCAATGGCCGTGTCATTTGTAACGTTTTCGTTCTCGTTTCGGCCCCGACTCGGCTATGGACCCGGGCATTATTGCAGTTTGAGCGCTTGATGGGCGTCCAATTGGGATGGGAAAATATTACCCGACCATAAACAAGACCTTATGGTCGGTCACTGGTGAAAACGGGGGGAAAGGTGCCACAGCATGCAACAGATATGGCCCGGGGTACTGGGAAATGGGCTTAAATGGGCTCGTTGTTAAGTCAATTTGTCCAAGCTCGAAGCTTTAGCTTTTTTAAGGTCGTACAACTTGAATAAATTTTCAAATTTATGTGTATTCCAAAAACAAGGTTCGATATGTACCAAAAAATTTGTTTAGACATGGTAAAGGACTTTCATAGATCTCATAAATGATACGCAAAAGCCTTTAATGTTTGGCCAAATCCATCTGAATCTCACCTCCACACTTTTATTGTTTCATATCCGAAAAGATTTCTTTTCCCAGCTGCGATTCGGATTCATGTTTGACCAGATTTCGGACTCAAATCCCGCGCCCAACTCTCAGGGCACACGCCACAACAGAGCAAACACAAGTATCACTCACTCAATATTCCATCGCTCAACAGCCAAACCCATTTTCACACAGAAAACAAATATTAGTCATACCAGAGAGCGTTTTATATTTCCGATTAAATTATTAAATTGTATGTGGACAGTGCTTGTGGCCTTACCATTTAGATAGACAACAGATTAACCTGTCTAGATCGGCTCGGCGGGTGCTGCTGCTGCTATTTTAAGGAGTAAGCTGGCCACACTGCTTTTGTCGCTGTGCACATACAATTGTACGTTTATGGGAAAACGTAGGAGGACCTCCGCCCTGAGTTATGACGTCCAACAGCTGTGCGAAACGATGGCCACAGCTCCGGCACTAGAGCTGCTCCCATATGTATGGGCCACTCGTCGTATGTTGCACAAGACCCCTCGGGAGGGCTGGGCAATATCATTTGCCGGCTTACGAGTGAAGGTGGGGCGGGTTCCCGGGACAAAAAAGCAAAGCAGTATTAAACAAAAATGGCAGGACGACAGTTGGACCTGCATTGCATTGTTGCCAGGCAATCGTAAATCGGGTGTACACATAGGTGGAAAATATTGCAGACACTTAATGCAGTCATAAGTCGGACGGGGAATATTTACTGGCTCACAGCAGAACAAAGCCCCCGGATTGACCCCTCCGCTCCCCATTGCCTCTTCCGCAGGATACTTTCCGCTGGGCTCGGAGCACTGCCTGACCTGGATCTGCCTGGACGTTCTCTTCTGCACCGCCAGCATCATGCACCTGTGCACAATCTCCGTGGACCGTTATTTATCGCTGCGCTACCCGATGAGATTCGGCCGGAACAAGACCAGGCGCAGGGTCACCCTCAAAATCGTGTTCGTGTGGCTCCTGAGCATCGCCATGAGCCTGCCCTTGAGCCTGATGTACTCGAAGGTGAGTAACTGCTTCGAAGACCCAAATTCACCTATTATATATGTTGTGTAGAACATGCAAGGAACCTTCTTAATTAGCAGAGAATGTGACGTGTACTTAGCCTAATTGCATGTCCTTGCCCAGTATTGTGGTGTTTATCAACAGTGCTCCTCTGATATGTGCTTTCCATTCGATTCCAGAATCACGCCTCCGTGCTGGTGAATGGTACCTGCCAGATACCGGATCCGGTGTACAAGCTGGTCGGCTCCATTGTGTGCTTCTACATTCCGCTGGGCGTGATGCTGCTGACGTACTGCCTCACCGTGCGCCTCCTGGCCCGGCAGCGCCAAAACCTGGGTGGCGGCCAGCAGACGGCAGCCGCCACTCCCGGATGGGCCAGCGGCTGGCTGGGCCAGGCACCGGCCCTGGGTAAGGACTGCTCCGTAGCCTAATATGATTTTCAGTTGGCCTAAAATTTGCATTTCGTTTCACATTGCACTTTTTGTGCTTACAACATTGCACATCACTCGAGAGGAAGTGGGGAACCGGGGGTGGAAACGTCGAAATGGTGAAGGGTTAAGGGGTAAGGGGTGGCCTAGACAAACAATGCAGGGACATGTGCCGGATACTTTGCCTAGTATCGGAGCCCCGAAGTGCGACCGAGCCACAGCAATGCACACAGAATCGGCATTGAACTGGGTAAGCACTACCCATCCCCTCGCACACGCCCTTAGAATGGGAGTGAATGCAGCCCATATGTGTAGATAGCTAATTTCCACGTTGCTCCGCATTGAAAGCCCCATCGCAAATGGCTTGTAATGCCGTAGGAGCCTTCTGCAGTGCTCAACTAGTTTTCAGGCCCAAGTTTCAAGATTAAACTTTCGATGGCGCTATGCACAACGTATTTCATGTGAGCGGAACTGCCTCGGAGGCTTCGAAAACCAAAGCCCCTAAACCCATCACAGTACAATTTTTGTTATTCATGAAACATACAAGAATTTAAGGAACGTTCAGTTAAAAAATAGCCATGGGGAAGTGTAGATATCTTTCAATTGCAGTAAGGCTGTGATTTTTTTGTGGTTATCACCACGAACACCATTATTTTTGTTCCATTTCCCCGAAAAGACCAACAATGCCAACTAGATTCCATGCACTTCAAGCATGGCTAAGTGGCAGCCACTGTCCCGTTGAACAAGCTCTGTTCCATTCCTAATTCTCATCCGATTGACGGGTGCCCGAGGAACTGGCTGCTGAAAGTCAACGTAGACTTGGAATATTTAATGGACCGCCGACTGCAGTTGAAATCCCTTGCACTCCAGGGCACTCTAGCGATCCAAGCGAGCGTTTTACGCGGCCATGCGGGGCTCGGTGGCGAGCGATGTCCCCGATTCGTTCGAGTGGAGCAACGATTTACAGTGTGTGCCCGCGCCAATGGGGAGGCAATTGGGCAGTTATTTTAAGCCAAATCTCTGCTGTAAAGCGTACGCATTTGGGCCAGTCACGTAGCTGGATTTTGTAGACTGCCCTTTAAGCTGTCTGCACAGAGAGGAAAAATGCCATTCATTTAAGACCCAATTAGTTGGCTACCACTCAAGGTATGAAGAGGGTTTGGCCAATTAATTTTGTTTTAATTTTTAGGAAACTAAGAATAAATATTGTACATACATATGAATGTTGAGAGATAGTTTTCATAAAAGTTGTGTAATCTGGTTTGCATCAACGGGTTGTTGGAATGTTTCTATAGCCGGTATTAAGCCGTATTATAGCTTAGTGCCAACCGAAAATAAATTCATGTACCCGGAACCGTTGGCCATGACATGTAGCAGGCAGCAGGAAGCATGATAGGGCCTATGAAGTTGATATACACTTGATTAGCATCACACCAATGGGTGTTTCTTTTGCCCTTATCAACATTTTCTCTCGCTCTGTTTAGTCGAAGTTTTTTAAAAATGTTAGCTTGATTAAAAAAAGTAAATTAGCCATGTTCATGTTTTATCAAATTTCACCAACAATGCTTTGATCACGGTGTATCTTAAAGTCGGTCACACTCGATTGTAATTTTTTTATGCTGCTATTTGCTTAAAACAACAGGAAGTATTCGGGAGATTTCTATGAGGATTATTGAGATTTTTCGGAAATATATAAAAAGAATTAAATAAAATGCTTATTCCGTTTTTTTTTATTATTAGCAAATTTAAACCTATTTGTTAAGCTGAAGCTGAATTTGTATTGGATTTAAGGGAAAATTAAACTGAAACCGGCCTGAGTATCGACACAATTTGGAATGGATATTTATTCTTTAGTCTTCTACTTTGTGCTGATTTTTTTATGTTGTTTATTTTGTGCGTTTATTTTCAATGAATTGTAACTTTAGCTAATAGGAATAATAGTTACCTTTGTCCATGTTGTAGAGTAATTAGTTTCGAATGTTCAGCTACTTTTTGGTAAATTTTATTTTTTTAGATAATTGGCTTTTGCATGAAAAAGATGAGAATAATTTTCAGCCCAATTGTTCCTTTGAAAAGTATATGAAATTGTAAAGTGATTTTGACCAAATTTCTCAAACCGATTTTGCTTATAAAAAATTAAAGGATATAGGGGTGGTTGATCAATTCGTGTCGATATCTTTTTAACTAAGGTCAAATTTCCAAAGGAGAGTATTCAAATTGCTATATAATTTTCACCACAACCTACGCAGGCGAGATTAATAGCGACTTTGTGATTTTTAGTAGCGCCTTTGAGCTGACTGCAATTTGAAATCCACTTACCCGATTTCCCGGCTTTTGCTTTTCCGCAGAACGGAGATGCACCTGGCGACGACTTTTAAAGCCGGGCCCAGGCCACGCCTCCTCCGTGCTACACGCCCACTCGGCGAACTCTACAGACACAGACCTCAGCACACTGGACAACCACGAGCTGTGGCTACCGGACTCCAGGTAAGAGTCATTGCTCTGGCTGGCTCCATACTATGTGATACATCCTATTCACGCCCGCAGCATAAAGGAGCCCACGCCCACGACGATGACGGCTCTCCATCAGTTTGGAGCCGAGATGCTGAAGCTGTCCCGCGGCCTGGAATCTGTGGCTTCCTCTTCAACGACTGGATCGCCCACCAAGTCAGAGTTTTCACTATCCAATCACCTGCAATTCCCCTGCAGCCCGCAGCGTTACGCCGCCCACCATCCGCCCCTGCAGCACCAGCAGCTCCATCCGCCGGGGAGCAGGGAGTCCTACCATCAGCAGCAGTCCAGCGCCATCTCGCCCAAGGGTCGCCATGGAGCCGCAGTCATGGGACTGTCCACCACCACTCTGGGCATTGAGCGGGAGAGCACCCGGAACTCGTTGGCCAGCAGTCGGCTGGGCGGAGAGCAGAGCGATGGGTGAGTAGCCAGCAAAATATTGGCATTCATATTACAGGTGGGATATAATTAACACCTATTTGTAAGTGCAAGAATGTAAGAGCTTTTAACATGTTAAACTCTTCAACTCCAAAGGTTTTTATATTATAATTCTCAAAATAGGAATGGTTCAGTTTAAACGCTTTTTTATTTCAATCCGAAGTCTGTGCCCAAGCGTTAATTTTATGCTCGACCAAGCTTCCTTGCGGACTTAAAGTCAAGGGTTTGTATCATTCTAGGAAATTTCGTTTTTGTTTAGAATGAATAATGAATATCCTTATCAGTTCGCAATTAAACCCGGTTGAAAGTCCGAACGTTGTGGTTATTGGCTTTAAGTCTGAGTCTGAACAATTTCCGTTAATGGAAAGTATATGACGAAAACGAGACATAGTAATTTTGTAGTAATCTCTTTGTAGTAATCTCTTTGTAGTAATCTCTTTGAGTTATAACTTTAATTTCTTATTATAGTTTTTATTTAACAGCAGTGGGAATGCGTTTAAAAAACCTGTTATATACAAATTCACAATGTGACAAGTTTCTCGTGATGTCAAACAAATAAACAAAATTGTGTTCCTATTGAAGTCCTTGAGATACACAATATGAATTTTAGTTATTACGATGCCTGATGTACCGTTGTATTTCGAGCAGTCAAAGGACCTCCAAACAAAAGAAAGGCAGTTCAATGCACAATCAATCGATAGTTGGCAAAGAGTTTGATTTGCATAATATAATTTCAGTACCCGTTTCCTTTTGTGAGAAAAATAATACATCTTCAAATTCCAGTAAATAAATTTTAAGAAAAGGTTTGTATTTAATTTAAATGTCTTCAAAGTGTTGGAACTTCAGAGAAGGGAAAACATGCCGAAGGCAACCACCAAGTTATGCACAAAAGGTGTAAATGACTAATGAAATTGTTTTCATTTAGGCGCACTCAGAATTCGTATAGTAAGGAATAGCATTACATATAATTAAAATTCTCCAACAGTACGTTTCAATTTAGCGTAATATTTTACCTTCCCCCTCAAGAAGGCGGGTCAGACGATTCAGACGTTTGTTGAAAGAAATCCCGGGGAAGTACTTTGGAAAAGTTTCCTGGGCTGCTGGCTCACCTGTCAAAAGGACAAGCAACTGCGGCCGGCTAACCGTTTTGTCCAAGTGATCCTTTCCAGTCACTCGTTGGCCCTTTTGATGTCGCAGTCCCGGCCCTATTTAGTATCCCATTCCCAGTCCCAGTTTGGGTTTTTGGCGGCAGTTTCGGGCCAAGTGTGCTGACCACACCAAAAGCCAAGGCAGCCCAGCCACTCACCTCGAGTCTGCTTTTTGTGACTCGTTTATTTTCGCTTTTTCCGTTTATTTTCACTGCGCTCCCTTTTGCGGCACTGCCTTTTATTGTCCTTCCGCTTTCGACTTGTGAAATTTTTCGTAATAATTAATTTTTTTGTACGTTTTCGTTTCCCTTTTTCGGGCGCTGCAAAGCTCTTTATTTGGGGAGGCGCACTGCCATTTTATTTGGCATTCGAGCCGCTCAAGTGATTTCTGCGTCGGCCCCGGCTGCTCCGAGGCCTTTTGCTTAAATGTGTTTTTCATTAATTTTCTAATTTCAGCCGACTGGCTTATGTCGGGATAAGAGATGCGCCCAGAAATTCAATTAAAAAATTGGAATCATAGGAGAAGAACATTTTCATTTTCCCCGAGAATGTAATAAAGAAATTGAAGGGCGGTCGTGTCCATGGCCAATCAGGTGGAAATCACATTAACGGGCAATAGTGACTTGAGCTATCCATTTTTCTAGCAAATAAAGTGCCACACATAGCACTAAAATTTCACTTATTATTCGTGAAACGCAAGCAACTTTGTAACGAATCTTTAAACACTGAATTTTCACGTTTGCCTTTAAAGCCCCAAAAGTGGCAGCTGAGCTGGCGAAATGCACAAAACGTATCCCGTTCACGTTCGCTCTTTTCGGCATTTATATATGCGCTTATATCATATATCATTCTGACTGGGCGCTTTTCATCGAACTGGCTGCGATATGGGGCATTGTGCCTTCATATCTGCCACATTGTTTGACAGTTGAACGAGTTTGCACAATCAATAAAATGGATTTCGGCTTGCCTTTTCCCTCGCACTGAGTCCCGCTCCTCCGAATGCAATGCAAAAAGGACAAAAGCCGCGGGAAAAGGACGAGCTCCAAGTCGAGTGGAGTGCCTTTTAATTGTTTGACAATTTGTCGTCTCACGCTTCCCTGGAAGTTGACAAATGGTGTTTGGGCCGTAGTCAAACACTGAGTCTGCGACTCGGTCCAATTACACTGAAAACATATTTTGGGGCACAATTATTTAATTTAATTTAATCTGAGAGAGCCGAAGAGATCCCTTATCCACTTAAAATGCAATAGTCCCCGTGGTCTTTAATGTTATAGCATTATTATTCTTTTGTGGTAAATACGGGCGACAACGGAATTGACTTGCTGGAAGGTGTCTTCGGACCCGGCGTCGCCTTCATCTTGTCTCCAGATTGGTAGGAATCTGCCAGCGAGCCTAAAGCGACGTCTTGATGAGCTCGGCAGCTGTTTAATTCCTTTGTGGGCGAAACAATAGCAAACTCGGCGTCAGCTCGGCTTTGTTTCACTTGCATAATGAGAAGTTGGGCCCAAACATACACCCTCCGACCGCCCTGCGTCCCCACGGCTTAGTCCTGTTCCAACGCATCTCAATTTATGCACACGTCTCGTGCAAACAAATCAAAACGCGGAGGATGCATAATGAGCTGACATCCTTATCCAGCGTCGCGACGCCTGGCCTGCGACTTGCCCTCCTGTCCGCTTAACCTGATGCCTTCATTAGCAGCTAACCAAGCTCCCATCCACATCCCTACTCCGCCCTTCCTTCGTCCTTCGCTTGGCCAAATAAAGTTGGAGCGCATTTGCATGCAAAGCAAATGGGAGGGAGGCGGGCAGGACAGAAACCGCAAAAGCAACTCTGAAATTTATGCGTTTTATTAAAATGAATGCAAAATGAGCTGAGGAAGGGAAGCAGCTTCCTGCAGAGAGAGAAAATTAAGGAAAAATATTTTGTGGTGGGGAATTTTACAGATTGCTTTGAATACTTGTATGTATGTTTTAAAAGTGAGCCAATGTTTAATTTTATATTCTTAATACATAAAAAATTATTGAAACTCGTATGTTACATGCCATTAATGTTGAACTGTCTAACTGTTAAACTGTTAAACTGTTAAACTCTTAAACTGTTAAACTGTTAAACTGTTAAACTGTTAAACTGTTAAACTGTTAAACTGTTAA
>JAEIIJ010011934.1:0-41188 GCA_018904815.1 Drosophila ogumai | reverse complement strand
AATCTCAATTTCGAAAAAAAGCGACATACGATACTTTCGCAAAAATGCGTCGATATGTAGGTTTAAAATGTGGTCTAGAAATAAAGAGTTTGGAGGTTTTTTAGAAGTAACATTTAAAGATCTTAAAGAAAATATTATAAATCTTAAAATTTATGACAGGAATTTAAGGTGAAACCTTTAAGTTTAATCAAGAATCACGCATCCCATTGTTACCTTAAAGTTTCTGCTGATCCTTTGACATTTTCCTTTGGTGACTCCCTGGTCTCTGTGCTTGTATAATTTGGGATTTAAAAGGCTAGAACTTTGGGGCATTTGGCACTTAAGCTTCGCTCTAACGCCAAGGCAAACATAGCAGAAGGCAGAGCGACGAAGTCATAGTCATAACAGTGATGATGGGGCTTAAGTACTGGACAACCTGTTGATTGTGGCGAAGCCAGCATCAATTCAATTCAAATGCATGTCGCTAAGTTCAATTGAATTGCTCCGGCACTTTCCGCCCCCAGCCACCGTCGTCCGACGTGCAATGTTTGCTTGTTTGCGGTTGACGCTGCCGGTGGCAATCAATTGAATTACATGTTTGTTGTTTCCTGTGCGCATCGTTAGACGTCGCCACGGCTGTAACACCAATTGCTCCTGTTTTAGCCCCTGGTTTTATCGAGGAGTCAGATCCAGCTTCAGCTTCAGCTTCAGCTCCAGCTACTGATGCAGATGCAGCCAGGGGCACTTCCATTTGCATGGCAATTTGACTTAACAAGGCGTGGCTGTTACGACAACTCAGCGGCGTAATCATGCATGGCGTCAACTCGTTAAGAATAGCTCCCAGCTGTGGAAGTTGCACTTAGAAATCAACTAAACAAAATGCATTTTTAATAGCATACAGGTTAGGACTGACAAAAAATACTGCTTTGATACTATTTCAAAATTAGATGCGAAAATCTATAAATAAAAGATATTTTAACGTGCTATTTATTAATATTGATTGAGCTTAAATTTACTTTTCACGGATAAAATCTATATAACGTACTAAATATCTAAAATATAATCAAGAAATTCTTGAGTGTAGCCTTCGCCTTGGTCTGGCAACTATAAATTGCAGCAGCAGCACTAGCCGCCGTTACAATTTCCCTCGATTGCATCTCGCCAAACGAGCAGCGAAAATGTTTGCATATGCATGCTAAAGCCATCCCCGTTCCTCCTCGTTCAAGGAAGGAGGCTCCTTAACCCATGCCTTAACCCACTCACGCCGCACTCTAGCCCAGAACCCGGCCGCAAAAAGGTCAAGTAGACGCCGCCGCCGCGAGGCATTTGTGAGTCTAAGTGCACCAAGGCAAATGTATGCAAAACCAAAAAAGAAATCAAAACAAACAAAACAGGAAATGAAATGGAAAACATTTTTGAAGGGTTTTTTCCTAGTTGTGTGTGTGCCTCGTTGCCTCGTTTTTCCTCGGGCAGTTAAATATTGTAAGTTTTTGAGAAATACTTATGCATGAAAAAAGCTAAGTGTAAAAATGCGAGAAATAATTATAGCAAACGAGGTTTTACTTAAATTAAAAAACTATTTTAAAGTATTTTCTTTATATAAAGAATATTTCTTTTCATCCATTTGCATTTTTTGCCTTAGCTTGCCTTTCCAGCATTGCCTCGATTTTCACTCCCGCCTAAAAGCAGTCAACGTCCAATGCTCACTCAGAGCAGTTCGATCGCAGTGGCGCTGCTGCTGCTGCTCCTGCTGGCAGCCACAGCGGACGCCGATCTCGAAGCGGACTTGTCGTCCTCCTCCGCCGCCAGCACACCGCCGCCGGGAGTCGAGCAGCAACGTCGCGTGGCAAAACGGGCGCCTACCTCCAGCTTTATAGGGATGCGTGGCAAAAAGGACGAGGACCGGGACGCCTCAGAGGGCAACTGGCTAGGAGCTGGATCCGCACCCGATCCGCTAGACTATGCCGACGAGGATGCGGATAACTTCTACTCCGAGAACGGGCGGCGGCTAAAGAAGGCGCCGCTTGCCTTTGTGGGCGTCCGCGGCAAGAAGTTCATCCCGATTAGCGCCCGCCTAACCGACGTCCTGCAGCACCTGGAAGAGGAGCGATTAAGGGAGGGCCTGCTGCAGGACTTCCTCGACCGGCTGGTCACGGGCCAGGGCGATGTGAACAAGCGGGCGCCCACTGGATTTACAGGAATGCGGGGTAAGCGTCCCTCATTCCTGGCAAATGACGAGAGCGGTGAAGGAGAGGCTGAGGACACCATGGAGTTACTCCAAAAACGGGCGCCAGTAAACTCTTTTGTGGGAATGCGCGGCAAGAAGGATGTGTCACATCAGCACTACAAGCGGGCTGCTCTGTCAGAGGTAAGTTGTATAATTCTATAATTAAAGATCAACATTGGATATATCCTTTGGGAATATATTCTTGAGAAAGTGGAAAATCTAATCGCCCTTAGTTCTGGCATAATTTCTTTAAAAAGTCCTACGACATGAGGGGAAAGAAGCAACGCTTTGCCGACTTCAACAGCAAATTCGTGGCGGTGCGCGGCAAGAAGAGTGAGCTGGAGGCGGACGGCATGGGGAACGGGGAAAGCCAGCAGCAGTACCTGGTCCATCCTTGGCTCTACCTGTGGGGTGATAAGCGGGCACCCAACGGCTTCCTGGGCATGCGTGGCAAACGTGAAGGTGTGTTTTCATTATGATATTATATTAAGAACTCATCTAATGAATAATAATATATTAAACTATTTTTTTAATATTTTTTTCAGCCCTCTTGGAGTAGACTTTGCCCCAATTTTAGTGGTCGTGATGGAAGTTCCTCTTAGAGCTACGGAAATAGGCAAATCTAGACAGAATGCAAGCAGGTGATCGATAGGTGGAGCAGAGACGGAATCAGGAGGCGGACTACAAGGGCGTTTCAAATAATCACTGGGCTGGAGATTATTTGAAACACCAAAACTACACACAACAAATCCCACGACACAATTTCAGCTTAATGTATATTGGAGACTTGCTAATTATGTAATGTATATTAATTGGAATTGAATGAAACTTTAATGATTGAGTCGGTTCAATTAAACTATTTGCATATCTAAGTGTGAACTCTTAATCAAAATTATAAACAACACTAATATAGAAGTAATAGAAATGCACAAGGAAAATGACAAAAAAAGAGAAGAGGAAACATTTATTTATTTTCAAGAAGTATATTTAATGAACAACTTTCGTTGTGGTACATCTACGTATACAAGAGATATATACACATACATAAATAGCACAAATGAATATTGTAAATAATGTATGGTAAAAAATGAATAAATAATTATTTCACAAGTGAAATCCCAGAATTAAATTGCTATTGTTTATAAGGTACTTTTTTTTTATTAAAAAGAAGAGTCAGATTGGAGTAAGAGTCAGCTGAAAAATGTATAACATGAGCATCTTGAAGATTGTATGCTCTTCTTAAAGCTTTTTAAAAGATGGGGAAGTAACTAGGGGTTATTATAATTAAGGCTAAGATAGGTCAACCTGAATTAAAAAAAAGTTCAGGTGTTGGTATTTATTCAAATGATATTAACCATAATTTATCTACTCTTCCTGAGACGCGCTATCCAAGTGAATGTACTTTCTTCAAAGAGGCAACTACAAATTAAAGACATCAAATGTTCTTCTGACAGTTCCCAGAACTCAATCATGTACACATGTAGGTACAAGCTACAAGTTTGCAAATACAAAACAATAAAAACAAACAAACAATTAGGAACGGCACTGATAATGCTGAAATATTCGAGTGTTAAAGGTTAAGGGAATAACCGAAATCTAAAGTGCGCATTTCATTTTGAAAGCGGATTCTCAGGTAGGACAGTCAGGATCCTCTGCAAATGGTAGAGTAACAGGTAAATGCTGATGTTTCTTGGAAAATTTAACAATTTAATATAATATCTTTTAAAATATAAAATAAATAAAATAGCAAAGTAAACCTTTACCTTTAGGTAATCTTTAGTAAAATTTGTAGCTTAGTGTAGTCTGTCACTTTCACAAATCATACACGGTTTCGGCATTTTCAGTGGGTTGTATTCCACCCGCTTAGTGCCCCCAAATTAACGACGTCACCTAAAGTTCTCTCCGTTCTCCAAAGCCGCGTTCTCCCAAGCCACGCTCAGAAAGCTCCAACGCAGATCGCTGAGCAGAGACTCCGGACCGGGGGCATGTACCTTATATATAGCAGCCGCTGTACGTTCTTGGACAGTTAGTTTTAACCTGCGACTCGTGGCGGCAACATCGTCGGATCGGCTCAGCAAAACCATTTACCAGTTCGTGAGTGCCCCGTGCTGGTTTCTTTCACATTTCTGCTGGATGGCTCCGAGAGAGACATTTTTGATAGTTCAATTTGATGTGCCAATTTTCGTGAAACAAGACTGTAATTACAGTGCCCAGCAGTGGTCGCAATTAATGCGTGAAGACAGTGGAAAAGTTTCTCCCCAATCAGTCGTCACCTACATACGCGAGTGCAGCGCTGCGTGGAAAACCTGTATTTTCCGCTCCCGCTCCAGCTGATTCCAAGCGCAGTGAAATTTCTCGGGCCCATCCAGCTGCAGAGCTGTTGCTCCAGCTCTAGCTCCAGTAACTTTCAGTTTGTCTCATTTTTGTTACCCCTTTTTTAGCTTCCAAATTTCGGCCCAATATCGTCACATGCCAGAAATGCTAAGGCTGTGGGCCTGCCTGCTCCTCCTGGGCTCCATCCAGGCGGTTCCATTCTACGGCGAGTGAGTATTGCTATTGCTGTAGCTTTATAAAACTGTGTAGTGTTTGTTTCATGCACATTTTATGTAGTTTGGGAATTTGCTGGTTAACACACATCGACATCTTCAGATAAAGCATGAACTTTAATGTCGTTCTATTGCTTCAAAAAATATGGAAAAAGTATTTAAAAACCCCTTAGAAGCGAAGTCATCGCAAAAAAATAAACTAAAGTTCATTAAGGGCTCATTAAAACTATACTTTATCAGTTAAGAGGTTTTTAAATGAATGTCAGTCATTATTTTAATAAATTCCTCGAAAACCGCAAAAGTTATTCGCACAACTTCACCACAAAAACCATAATTAATCATATACCAAAATTAAAACGATGAATTATAATGCCTGTAACATTTTAAACTATTAACCTTATATAATACCTATCATTATAATAACAAAACTTCTGAATCAATTAAAGCTTAAACAATAAATGCGATTTAAAAATCAATCACTGATCATTACCTGGTAATAGGTTTTATAGACTTAAATAAATTCAAAGTCGTAGTTAAAAATGCTAAAGTCCTGTAGTCCCACTTGAGTTCCCCAGACCCTATACGTAACACTGCTGTTTCCTTAGCATTATTGTTTTATCTCCCAAGTAAACCCTTATTCCAATAAATAAAATATTGACTTCCAGTTTGAGTTCGGAAGAGTCCACAGAATTAAATGAGTCGTCTGGATCCTCCGAGTCCTCTGATATTCCCAGGTGAACTATGCGTTTTTTCAGCACTAAAAAAGTTCAGCCCCCACCATTACCCCAGTAGAATTCCCCATAAAACCCCAAAGACAACTACAAGTAAACACAAATACACAAACAGAAATATAAGAATAGTAAATCTTATTTCATGTTAAAATAAATTATTACAATTTAACAATAAAATTAATATAATATAACATGATCTAGTGCATCAGTTTCATCATTGAATTGATGCATTTTAAAATATTAAATTTCTATAATTAAAGGATCAAACTATATACAAATTTTATTATGATTCCCACACTTGTACTTCTAAATCTTTGCTTACAATTTCTATATGTCCAAGAAGTTTACACGCAAAACATCTTAAACAATCTCTTCAAGTTTCAATATTTGTGCGCGCCAGCAAGTTTAGGGCTTCGCGCGCTGACACCCCATAAAAGTTGGCTAATACCACATAGGTAACCGGGTTCAGTATTTTTTACGACATTGCCGAGCCCCGGACAGCCAGCCCTGTTTGTTCTCGGAGAAATTTCGCCCGCTAAACGAAACTGCAAATAAAGTTGACCGAAATGTTTAGTGCGGTGGCGGCGAAAAGTTCCCCCAGAAAGAAAGAAAGTCCCAAGCTCTGGCGTTTATTGACCTCAATTGATAAACCTTAAGCCAAAACTGTTGCCGCTAAGAGGTTCGGATTGGATCGGATTGGATTGTCTGGAGATTGTGCGCCATTGAACTGAACTGAATTCTTCGGCACGAATCTGCCGCTTAACCCCGGATTTCGCCGACTTGCATTCATCTTGTCGTTTTGCGAAAGACCCTGCATCTGCATTGCCACAAGAGAACAATGTGCAACCAAAGTGGGGCAACACCGCGGGACTTGGGCAACGCGAAGATCTTCTTCCTCCGATCTGCAGAGATCTGCGCCACACTTGGCTGCCTTCTCTGCCGAGCTCAACCTTTGGGTTCAAGCCACCGCAGGGCTCATCTCCGACACGATTCTCTAGCGGCTTTGGCCCTGAATAAGTAATTGACATTTGACACGTCATTGAGTTGAGGTGTAGGAGGAGGAGGAGGAGGCGGAGGACTACCCCAAAAGTGTATAATCTGCCCTCGAACTGGGTCACCCGCAATTGGTTTTATTTCTCGTTTCGCATTTTTCCCTTTTACGCTCTCTAAATGCTTTGATTCTGCCTGTGCCTGCCACGGCTGCGCTTTAATTAAATCAGGCAGCCATTTGGAGGGATCCGCATCTGCCCCGCGGCACAAATGCTTCCCTGGAAATCTGTGATTCACCAGCCGAGCCCAGCGCTCACCTTTCCCCGGCTCTGTGTCCAATGACTTTCGCTGTGCCTGGGCGAGCAGTCACAATTTAGTTTTGTTTACACATTTTATTAGTTATGCATTCTACGGTTTGTATTTTTAAATGTGCTCTGATTTGTTTACAAATCAATTAGAGGTTGGATATAGGAGGTGGCAGAGTATAACTGGGGAACCTTAGATAATGAATCCACACGATATTAACTTGGTATTAAATTATAACTTAGATAAAAGCAGTAAATTTAAATAGTTTAGAAATGTAGAATCCTAGCCTATTAGTAGTTAATTTATGGTAAAATAACTTATTTAAGTTTCTTTTCAAACGGAATCTCAGTGAAATTACAAAAATCAAGCAGGCTTAGCTGAGCTCAGACCCCTTTATTTCATATCAAAAAGTGAGCAAAAAAAAAGAGGCATTGGGCCAATGGCCAAGCCTCAATATCATTTTGTCGGCTTAAATCACTTTGAGCCCTGCCTGCTCACGTTCCGCCCAGATGAGTCATCCCAAAACCCAGAAGTCCAGAACCACAGAAGTAACTCAGAGTCAGCAAGCGGACAAATTGTTTACGTTTTGCCTTTTCGAGCATTATAGTTTTATTATTTATATATCTGCAGCTTGTTTCGTTTTGTTTTTTTTCCACTTAGCACTTATTACGAGCTTTTTTTTAATTACCAGTAGCTTCCGCGAAGCGAATTTTAATGACCCGCAGCGAAAAAATATATCTACTTGGCGTCGTTGAGGCTTCATAGAAAGTGTCTCGTCTGAGTCAGTCTTGGGTATTCAAACACCCCAGAGTCTAGATTTTGAATGCATTGAGAGACCCAGAAAAAAACCAAAATCCGTTGACATAAATCTCGTTTGATGGATGACAACTGCAGGAACATATCTCAAGTTTCGTTTGCTCGTTTTTTCGGTCACTTAAAAAGTTATTTTCGTTTGATTCTATAAAGAGGAGGAGTTCGGCCCAACTTAGTATGCGGCTCAGGGAAATGCTGCGCAAAAAGCCAAACAATGAGCACGATCAGCATATATAGCTTATAGAGACAGACACTCGGGGGTATTTAGCTTTGTAGGAATAGGAGTTAAGAGCTTCTTTTATGCGAGGCAACAGCGGAGGCATATGAATTATTGTTTCGTTCCGTTCGCCATGGAATTTGCATGAAATAAACACAGACACAGACAGTCATCATGGAACTACGACTAACCAGAACACTCTACACCCATCCGCCGGTTTGCAGCTTTATGCCACACCTAACCCACCACCCATTGCCGCTGCATCGCACCCTGTTCGCACCACTAGCACCGCTTCAGCCCCTCCATCCGCTTGATCCTCTCGAGCCCATGCATGCCCAGGCCTCGCAGCGGACGGCGAGCGTTTGGACCGGACCCGGATCTGTCCAGGGTCCTGCTATCGGTGGTCCCATACCGTTGGCCCCACAGCGACACTCATCTCACCTGTTGCCCCTCTACAGCAGTGGCTTTGATACGGAGTTCGTACCTCTGGAGCACCAGCAGCCTCAGCAGCAAGGACGCCAGGAATCAGCTGGCCCAGTTCCCGCTCAGGCACAAGGCGGTGTGGACCAGAAGCCCTTCAGTAAGTGGAATTTTAAATATTCTTTTTAAGATTTAATAAAATATGATTTATAAATAAAATCACAAAAATATTTGTTAAGGCGATTAATTACTTTACACTTTAATTTTATCTAGAAATTTTATTAACTTTTCTGACAATTCATTGGAAATAAACTATAGTAGCCTCTTCTCAACTTATTATTAATGTTTTTTTTATTTCACAGATGTGGAATCCATCACCACGGATGTGAATTCCCCGAACCCGGCCATATTCTTCCAGCAGCAGTTCCCCTTCTTCGGCAATGAGTTCTTCAACTCCTTCGGAGGCTTCGGCTTTGGTGCTGCCCAGGAGCCCTGGTGGAAGGGGTAAGTAGGGGGGATCTCTCCTCCACTTGTTTCTCCAACTTATGGTCAATAGGTAGGTTCTCCGCCGTCTTTCCTAATCGCCGCACACGAGTGATTCTGCTGCGACTCGAGGCTGGGTGTTCTTGGTATTCGGCAATTAAGAGAGCACAATGTCAAGTTCACTCTAGCCATTAAATATATGATTGTATTTTTTAATTGTGTAAAGTTGCTGGGTTGGCTTATCGCCCATGTAGAGGCAATCGAGCATATCAATTAAAATAAATACTTAAATCGTTTTCCATCCAAGATTACTCTCCCAAGACGAGGTAGCTTATTATTTGTAGGGTTCGATGGTGGCTTCGATTAATTGGCAGCCAGCTGGGCCAGCTTATGTATGTAGTACTTAGAGTGTGAATGAATATATAGTAGTGGCATCTACTATATTGGATAAGTGCACGAATATACATTTTGCTTGTAGAGCCGAGCTTGCACTTTTTTAAATTGTGAAATCGTCGTCGTTTTCACTGTGAGCGATAAACTCGTCGCCGTTCGTAGTTACAGCAAAATGAAAGTCAGAGATGTGGCAAATTGAAAAATTAGCTGCATAAAAACCTATTTATCTCTATATCTATCTATATCTATATCTATATGTATGTGGAGAGCCATGTACATACGGTTCAGTGGGAAATTTCTAAAAAATAACGCACACAATGAGTTCGCATTCAGAAACAAACAAATACGAATTTCGACGTTGCCATAATTGAATTGATGGTCTGGCAAAGCTGTTGGGCAAGCGCACAACACATAATGCCTATATAGAAGTGCGGAATGTATAGTATAGCTATGCCAGATCATTGTGCAAATCCATTCAGCAAACACTCGACTGATGAACCGACTGATAAGTGCCTTGGACTAACTTTGATTGGAGATACGCCTAAGTGTATATGGAATATCTGCCTATATAGAACGCTGGGAGCACATTGACATTGCGATTTGCATGTGTGATATATGATTAACTCATTAGCATTCAAGGCTTGCCTAGGGGGAGTATCAAATAAATTCTAGAAAAATTAGAAAAGGTTAAATTAGTACTTGGATACAAATATAGCATTTACTCATTAGTTCTTAAATAGTAAAAAAGTGCCTCTTATAAATAACGATTACGAGCAAATGCAAAATAAGTTTGTCCAGTGATCTGCTCCACTTCCCCAGAGATTTACCTCTAACTCTTGTCTAACCTCTTCCATCATTCAGCCCCAATGTCTGCACCGAAAAGGAGGAAGACGAGACCGTGGCCAGCGCAACGGAGACTGATGAAACCGTGGACACCTTTGGCCAGGAACGTGACGGCGTCAGCAGCGTGGTGCGCTCCCCGCTCTTTGGTCAGTTCCAGTTCAGCGTAAACTCCTGCGCGGAGAAGCCCAACAAGCACGTCTGCACCAAGATGTAAGATCTTGTAAAGCCAGGAGATTACCTAAGCCTAGCTGAATAATTAATTTTCCCCCTCCAGAGTCAACCAAAACGGCAAGAAGAAGACCCTGACTCTGACTCGGCAATGTTGCTACGGCTATGGACGCCCCCGGAATGCTGACTTTACCACACCCTGCGAGAAGATCGACATTAAGGATGTGGAGGCCACGGCCAGCGACATGGGTGCCAAGCAGTTCCTCGAGAGCGCACGCAGTGCCGGCGAACTGGCCGAGATGCTGGGCGGAGGCAATGGCAAGAAGGTGACCCTCTTTGTGCCCAACGATGCCGCCTTTGTAGAGTACCGCTCCCAGCAGCAGCAGGATAATGCAAGTCAAATGATTTCCCAGAAATAAATTTATATAATAACATCTTTCATAACCTGCAGAACGTTGAAGACCCTAAGGCAGAGGCCTCCAAGCCTTCCATCTACAAACTGCATGCGGTGCTCGAAGAAGTGCAGCTGGAGGATGTCCAGAACGAGAAGCTGCTGCAGACGGAGCTGCCCGACCAGAAGATCCGCATCAACAGCTACCAGCTGCCGGCTGCTCTGGGTTTGGAGCCCTACCGCTACGCCGCCAACTGTGTGCCCATCGAGAAACACGATAAGCTCTCCGAACAGGCCCTCGTCCACACGCTGGGCGGAGTGCTCAAGCCGGTGACCAAGAATGTGATGGATATCATCAGGGCACGCGCGGATATGTCCATTATGCGCACTGTCCTGGAGAAGACCAACCTCAGTGCCATGCTGGAGAGTGATCGCCCCGTGACCATCTTTGTGCCCACTGATGCCGCCTTCGACAAGCTGGAACCACATCTGCGACGCGCCCTCAAGGAGGGACGTGGCTGTGCCTCAAGTAAGTGTTCGGGACTTTGACTCTAGTAATTATAGTAGTTATTTTTCCGATATCCTTTACAACCCTTTAGACATCCTGAAGAACCACCTGCTGGACCTCACCTTCTGCTCTCTGGCCACTGTTCCGGGTGCCAAGACAACGGCCTACAATTTGCTGGGAGAGGCCCTGCTCCTCAACCGCACTCACCTCGATAAGAATCAGACAGGACCCGCTCCGATATACATCAACAACCTGGCCAAGATCATAGACGCTGATATTATGGGCACCAATGGAGTTCTGCACGTGATCGACACCATTCTACCCACGGAATCTGCCCTGCCGATGACCTCGCTGATGACACAGAAGAACCTGACCATCTTCCAGCAACTGCTGGAGGCCTCTGGCTATGCCGACCAGTTCGACGATTTGGACAATGTCACCATCTTTGCGCCCACAGACAAGGCCCTGCAGGGCACCGAGTGGGCTCGCCTGCTCAAGGAGCAGCCGGAGCTGTTGAACAAGAATCTGGATCTGCTGGAATTCCTCAATTACCATGTGGTCAAGCCCATGATCAAGACCTGCGACTTGTCCGAGCAATCGTTGCCCACGGTTTCCGGCTCCAGTGTCCGCCTTAATCTCTACTCCACCCACGCCCTGTTCTCGGACGTGATGAACCGAGCCACGGTTAACTGCGCCCGTCTTGTTCACTTTGACGACGAGAGCTGTGGCTCCGTGCTGCACCAGGTGGATCGCCCCTTGGCTCCACCCAAGAATGTGAGTTGGTCGATTGTCACCATGAATATCCATATAAATTAACAATTACATTCTTCCCACAGAACATGCTCAAGCTGCTGGAGGCCAATCCCAACTACAGCAAGTTCCTGGAGCTGGTACGCAAGGCCAATCTCACCCAGCTGCTGTCCAACGACTCGCGCAGCTTCACTCTGCTGGTGCCCAAGAACGATGTCTTTGAGGAGCTGACCGAGTCCACCGAGGGCTCAAGGCCTTCGGATCCCATGGGTCTGGTCAAGACGCACATCGTGGAGGACGTAGTCTGCTGCGCCGGCATCATTCCCACCAACTGGCCATTCGTCCGTTCCATTGAGTCCATCTCCGGCCAGCACTTGCGCATCACCCGCGACCGTCGGCCCAAGATCGAGAATGCCGGCGTCACCAAGTGCGATGTGGTGGCCACCAATGGCATTCTTCACGAGATCAATGACATCATCGTCCCCCGTCCCCTGCGCAACCAGCAGCGTCCTCAGCTGATTCCCCCCGGCGCTGGCTACCAGCCCCAGGGTGACTTCGATGTCTTCTTCTGAGCTCCAGCTCCCACCAGGAGCTCCCTATCTCAAGCACATGATATATAAAGCATATATTTATATTTACCCTTAACGATTTGTCAATTGATTGGAAGCTATGAAATAAAATAAATAGTATTAAAAATAAATACCTTTCCTTGTTTATAGAGTTTGAAGGGTTTGTTGTTGATAAAGTTCTTTGATTAGATTAAAATAGAGGAAATAAGACAGTAAAATGCATTTATACTGATTAAATATTGATTTAAATGTAGGTTTAATTCATTTAATTTCGAAATATTTTGTTCTAGAAGGTTCTGTAGCCCCTAGGCTCCTGCTAGATTCCCCCTAAATGAGACTATAAAACTTTCCACTAAAGCATTTCAAACAGATGTTTAGATTACAGATCTAGATCCTATAACCAAAGAGTATAATAAAGAGCAGCGCCCACCTCGTTGATAGCTTATCGCAAAGAGCAGGCAACTAAGAGAGCTAGAACTATTCCGGGGTTCCAACTGCACCCACTTTATATACTCTCGCGCCCTCATAGTTTCTATCGCTATTATCTACTATCTCCCCCAGAGAGCGCAGCCTATAAAAGCGCGACATTGTCGGACGATTCTATTGATTTCCTCGCTTACACCGAACGTATCAAGATGTCGGGTTCTCTGCCAGCCACCTTTGTCAAGGGCTTCCACGATGAGGAGCAGGTGCGTCGCATGGAGTACCGGGATCTGGGCAAGACGGGCCTGCGAGTCTCCACAATAGCACTCGGCGGCGCCACTCTGTCCAATCTCTTCTCCGACGACTTCGATCGTGAGGAGGGCATACGCATGGTGCACGAGGCCATCAAGTCCGGTATCAACTACATAGACACCGCTCCCTTCTATGGCAAATCGGAGGAGCTGCTCGGCCAGGCGCTGAAGGATGTGCCCCGGGAGGCTTACTACATCGCCACCAAGGTGGCGCGCTACGAACGGGATCCGGAGAAGATGTTCAACTACACCGGCGAAAAGGCGAGGGAGAGCGTGAAGCGAAGCCTGAAGCTGCTCGGCCTGGACAGAGTGGATGTCCTGCAGGTGAGTTTTGACATTTTAATTTTAATGTTGGTTCTAAGGTGACTTGACTTCCATTGGCAGGTTCATGATGTGGATGCCGCACCCAGCCTGGACATGGTATTGAACGAAACCATCCCCGTCCTGGAAGAGTACGTGAAGGCGGGCAAGGCTCGCTTCATTGGTATCACCGCCTACGACGTGGACGTGCTGAAGGAGTGCGCCGAGCGAGCCAAGGGTCGCGTCCAAGTGGTGCTCAACTATGCCCGCTACACTTTGCTGGACAACACACTGCTGCGTTACATGAAGGCCTTTGAGGACCTGGGCGTGGGCATCATCTGTGCTGCCGCCCACTCGCTGGGTCTGCTGAGCAACGGCGGACCTCAGGCCTGGCATCCGGGCAGTAAGGAACTGCAGGATGTGGGTAAACGCGGAGCCCAGATCTGCCGGGAGAACGACGTTGAGCTGGGCAAACTGGCCATGTATTACACCATGCAGTTGGAAGGAGCGGCCACCTTCCTCATTGGCATCCCCAACCGCGAGCTGTTGCGGATTAATCTGGCGGCAGTCCGCGACGGGCTCACTGCCAAAGAGCAGGAAGTGCTGAAGTATCTGCTCGAAAAGTAAGTGTGCAACCCGAACAGGGAACTGTGCAAGTCGGACTTTCGGATTTGGTGTTAGCAATTGCATCACGGGCACGAACTTGGCCTCGGCCTGGCCAAACTAGTTGCTGGACATCCAATCCAGTCCAGTCCAATCTCCAGTCAAGTCCACTATACAAGTATCTCTATTTCTGTCTTTTTGCTTTTAGCGTTTTCACCAAATCCTACAGCTGGGGCTCCACTTTATCCACGGTTAATATGTTCAAGTGAGTGGCGGTCGGAACGGGCATCCATACCCAACATGGTCAATTGAAGTTCAGCTCTACATAAACGGAGGAAAAGCCATCGGAAGAAGCAGGAAGATTGGATTTGACCAAGCTTGTTAATCTTATAAATAAATTAATGGATTAAATAACATTATTAATAGCAATCAATTGGCTTTAATTTCAAGGAAGAAAAACAAATGTAATTTAAAGTCTTAAATAAATAATTATAAAACGAATAAGCTATTGTTAAAAGGTAACTAAATAAATCAATTACATATATATTAACCAACCATAAATCCCAAGACAGACTTTTAATTATAGACCTGGCAATCAATATAAATTTATACTTCGTTCAAAATAATAAACAGGTAAAGCAATAATATTTACATAAATAATAGTTATCTCTTTAAATGCAATTCTCCTTTGAGGTTTTTAAAGTAAATTTGCAGGCTAATCTTTGGTACAAGCTTAATAAAATAATACATAAAATAATATAAAACATATTATATTTGTTTGTACATTTACGCGATAACCTATTTTTAAATCAATTGCATTTCAATTTCAAGATAAGAAGAACCTGTACAGCTGCTATTAATGTTTATACAAACATTTATACTTATAAACGCAATCACACATCTTACGTAATAACATATGCATATAGTATTTTCTTTATTATTTTTATTTGTTGGAATTTTATGTTGACAAAAAGCACTCTAGCCGCAACCGGCTTAATTTACTTGTTAAATTGCATTTGTTTGTATTGCGAGAAGCAGGGAGAGCTACAAACAATAGAGAGAAGAAAAGCTGCAAGAGAGTGTAGAATTCTTTTCAAGCAGCGCTCTTTCGGTACTCTTTTTTTTAAACAAGTTTGTTGACAAAAAACCTCCAGATAAGTTAAGACCAAACTAGGACACAATACTTATTCCTGAACTTATCTTCCTACTAAAGCGTATACAATATTTATAATAAAACACCTGGACAGAACTTTTTGAATCCACCCCTGTGCTCGCTCTTCCCGACTCGCTGATAAACAAGTGTTCTCTGATCTATAGAATATAAGCTAAATATACGGCAATCTGTGGCCAGTACTTCTCTGACGGTCGATTGAATTTCAACAGAGTACGAAATAAATTGAGATTATCAAAAATGTCTGGAACATTGCCGGCTACCTACGTGAAGGGTTTCCACGACGAGGAGAAGGTGCGTCGCACGGAATATCGCAAGCTCGGAAAGACCGGCCTGGAAGTCTCAAAAGTCTCTTTCGGAGGCGGTGCCCTCTGCGCCAACTACGGGTAAGAGAGCTGAAAAAGAACAACATCTCTTAAATTTAATTAATACTCTGTCCAACGCTGAAAAAAAATATGTCAAGCTAATGGGATTCTTATAAAATTATTTTAGTATTTAATTATAAAAAATATTCAATAAAAAATTGTAATGTGCTAACCTATAAAATGATTATTACCAATGGGTTTTATCCTTAACATAACATTTACAAGAGAAGCTCAAGGAATAATATTGTTAAATTAGTTCCTCTTTTCCATACCCTTTGTTTCTGTCCTTTAATTTATTATTAAGATCGTCGTATCCCAAGATCCGCTTACACTCCAATTCTTTTTTTATAATACTCTTATTCATGTTTATATTTAAAAAAAATTAAATGAATTCATCTATTGTAACCCCTTTACAGTTTTGAACTGGAAGAGGGTATCCAGACGGTGCATGAAGCGCTAAAATCGGGCATTAATTACATCGACACAGCTCCCTGGTACGGTCAGGGTCGTTCAGAGGAGGTGCTCGGACTGGCGCTCAAGGATGTGCCACGGGAGTCCTACTATATCGCCACCAAGGTGGCTCGCTATGAACTCGACTACGAGCATATGTTCGATTTCAGCGCCAAAAAGACCCGCGAGAGCGTGGAGAAGAGCCTGAAGCTCTTGGGTCTGGACTATGTGGATGTTATCCAGATCCATGACATCGAGTTCGCCCCAAACTTGGACATTGTCATCAACGAGACGCTGCCCACACTGGAGCAGCTGGTCAAAGAGGGCAAGGCGCGATTCATTGGTGTGTCCGCCTATCCGATTTCGGTGCTCAAGGAGTTCCTGACCCGGGCGGCAGGAAGACTCGATGTAAATATATTATTAAAATTCTGTATAACTTGTATTTAATTAAAACTAATTATACTTAAATCTTGCAGACCGTACTCACCTATGCCCGATATACACTGACAGATAACACGCTCCTGGAGTACCTGGACTTCTTCAAGTCCCAGAACCTGGGCGTCATCTGTGCCGCGGCCCACGCCCTCGGACTGCTGACCAACGGCGGACCCCAGCCATGGCATCCAGCCAGCGAGGAGCAGAAAGCCATCGCCCGAAAAGCCTCCGAGGTGTGCCGGGAGCGGGGCGTGGAGCTGGGTAAGCTGGCCATGTACCACACGATGATCGGATTACCGGAGGTGAGCACCTTCCTCACGGGCATGCAGACGCGCCAACTGCTGCGGATCAATTTGGAGGCCGCCGAGCTGGGACTAAGCGATAAGGAGCAGGAAGTGCTGCGGTATCTGGGAGAAAGGTGAGTGTGCGACTCGGAAGTTGGCCAAAAAGCGGCACAACGAAAATTGTGCAACTCGGATACAATGTTACCATTACATCACTACCACTTCCCTGCGGTTGGGGGTCCACTCCTCCTCGGCCGTCCATACGTCCATACAACTATGTGTGCATGATCATTGTCAATCTTGGCCATCAGTGCAGTAGGCACCGCCAGACGACTGCCTCTTCCACCGTCCGTCGATTACCGGCCACTTCCCTCTGCTGGTGGTTGAACTTGTTGGTCTCTCCACTGGTTTTCGTTCCCATTCGCATTCCCTCCTCCTGCTGAGCTTCGTGCTTCACAGGCCTTTCGAGTATGTGCGGCGATTTTCCACCATTTTCCTCCACACCTACCTATCTGTTTGGCTAATTTTCACGATCCTCTCTATTACTAAAGGCATTATGTAAATTTTGTATTTTCAGTGTTTTGACCAAACCTTTCAATTGGGAGGGCAACGAACTGGAGCGATACTGGGCGGCCATCAAGAAGAATTAATCGTGGATGATATCCTTAAAAAGCAGACCCATTTTTTATTTTGTACATTAAAAATCACAAACTTATTTACTACAAATTATTTTGACTTTCTCTTAACCTGTGGGACCTCTGAAGATGATTTTATATTGCCCTAGAAATGAACTTGAGATAGTTTTCTTTCCAAAAGGAAGCTGATAAAAAGGCTTAATCAGTTGCAGATAGAAAATAAAAAAAGTAATAATCGATAAGAAGAGAGCACTTGACAAAAATGTGACATAAATTATGGGAAAGGTAAGTTACGTTCTTGAGTTGGTGATTAGATTAAATATACCAACATATTACCTATATATAAGTCCCAGAAAAATGGTAGGTAATTATTAATAATTAATTCTCATTAAAGAATTTCAATTTAAGCACTAGAATATATTAAAAAGTTTGATATTTTCTGTCGTTTTTTATTTTTACGTTCTTTTAGATTACATAGATAGGTGTTTATAACTGCAATTTCGTAACTAATAACTAAAAAAAACAAACTAACTAAAACAATTAAATTCAAAACTAATACCACATTTTATTGTTACAAAAAATACATAAATAATGCTGTTTTATTATTAAACAGTCTCAAAGATCCACAAAAACAGCAAAGTCAGCTATGGAAATGCGCAGACTTTGGAGAGCCATAACAACTTAATCATGTCCAGCTGGGTTTCCACGAAGCTCTCGGGGTAAGTGCTTTTTTTTGGCCACTTCCACCTTTCGCTAGGCATGGCCAGGCCCGAATCGTTAACTAATTACGCTTTAATTAACGCAATAAATGAAAAACAAAAGATGTAAATAGAGACACAAAGGCAGGCGGGAAAGCAAACAAAAAACCGCAAGGAAAACCATTGCACAAAATTATTAAATTTGTTGCATGAAGGAGAACCGAATCGAGGCGAGACGAGACGAAGTGAGAGTCGCAAAAACGGGGAAGTTTAATAACATTTTGAATAATGAACGGCAACAAAAACAAAAAAATTAAAACAAAAACTGATTGGTTGAATGCAGCGCTAAAAATGCGAAACGAATGCACAGAGCAGAAATCCACATGCCACACGCGAAAAGCGGAAATGTCTTTGGAGCGAGATTTTTTTTGTTTTCCTTAAACTGACGCTTTTAAATAATGTTTCCATACCCTGTCAGAAGGAGTTATTCAATCTTTTTAATTTGCTTTTCAAGTAAATGTAATTTAATGCAACAACAGTGATTGATTTAATTTAATTTTAATTTAGAAGTCTTTGACTATTTAAGAACACTCTAATCCCTATTTGGATCCACCACTGCGTGTGTTCTCGATAATTATAGCTTACTAGCTCCAAATCAACTATAAAGTGAATTCTTCTCGTAATTGTTAATAGATTTTAATATACAATTATGGTAAGAAACAAGTAAAATATGAACTCATAATATAATAAACTTAAAACAGACCTAACATTCAATAATCAAATACTTTTAAAAAGATTATTAGAAAATATTTGTAAACTATTGAGCTAATATTAATTTGTAAAATATTATATTATAATACCACCGAGACCATTAACATAAATTAAAGGGTACCTAATGCTTCGATGTCCCATACCTGTCTTTATTATGTTTTTATTTGGCTTTTTTACTTGGCAATGCCAATAAATTTTCATCTTATCACGAGTGCAGTACAATTAAATATTTTTATGCTCAGCTTTTGACCAGATTCTCACTACCTCTCTTTCTCTGGAGCTCGCCTCTCAGCCTTTCTTCTCTTAGGCCATCTCTTTCGTTCGCCAACCGGCCATCTCTTTCTCTGAGCTTTCAAGCCGCGCTTATATGCGCTGCGCAGCCGCAGACGCTTCGTCAGTTCAAATCTTGGCTAGCAGCTGTTCAGACGTGTTCGGAATCCAGAGAATCGCGGCTCCTAAATCTACAATTTGTGTTGAGTAATACTGAAGAGTGCACCATGTCGGGATTACAGAATGGCATTCTCCTCTTGATGGCCTGCAACTTATTGCTGGCCGTCTACGTGTCGGCCAATAAGCAGCAACAGCAGCAGCGCCAGCAGAACCAAGGTAAGGGACTCCCAGGAGAAGGCAGGTGCAACTGATTCATGCGGATTGGGCGGGGAGACTCGGAGAAATTTTCAATGCCAAGTGCGAGTTCTTCAGCGAGCTGTTCTAGCCGGGCCAAAATAAACCGAAACCGGTTGTGGGAGCTCAGTTATGCCGGCGACTTCCTAAAGATGAGTGAACTCTAGCATTTGTTGTAGTTCGTTGGGCATGGAGATGGATGTAACGGTTACTTTTATAGAAAGAAAGCTTAAAAATTCAGTTGAAAGATCGACTCAAAATAAATAAAAGGTTTTCTTGCTGTGGAAAAATTAAAACCTTTTATAAATAGATCACTTGAGTTGAGTGACAGTTAAGACTTGTTTAACAAAAACTCTTTTTTTTATAAATCTATAAATATTTAGCTCTCAGCACTGAAAGTAAAAGTTACTTTTAAGTAAACTATATATAGTTAACCATTACTTCTATGGCAGTTTTCTAACAAGAATGTTATTATTTTTTTTGAAATGTCTCGTAAAATTAACATGGGGTAACCAAACCAAGTCGACCTCTCTTAAAGATCCCTTTGGCAACATGTTTGAAATGCGTTTAATAGCTCATCGGAAACGGTAATTTACTTTAGTTAAATGTCACCCAAAAAAATCGTTTACTTTGTTTCAGAAATCTGGGAACAAGACCTTTCGGACACCTTTAAGATCGAGGGCAGCGACCAGGGCATTCAAAAGGTGAACCTTAAGTGTGGCGCCGACTCAATGAACGTTGTGCTGGAGACGGAGAAGCCCTTCACGGGCGTGATGTACACGCGTGGCAGCTTCTACAAGCAGACGCCGCCGTGCTTTATGAAGCCCACTGCAAGCCAGGGAGCTCGATCTTTGGAGATGAACTTCCAACTGGACCAGTGCCAGACGCTGCGGGAGGGAGACCTCTACACCAACATCGTGGTGATCCAGAACGATCCAGAGCTGATCACGCCTGGGGACTCGGCCTTCTCCCTCGAGTGTGACTTCCGGCAGCCGCGCAGCCTCGATGTGGAGGCCAGCATGCAGACCCGGGACAGGTAAGGTGGCGGCACTGAGTCCGGAGCTCTTGATTACAATCTGATCTGCAATAGAAATCCGCAAAAGTTGCGCGGAGCACGCGGTGGAGCCCGCCAGCGCCAATAGAACCCCTTCAACCACTCTCAGATCTTCCCTCTTCGACTACCAGCACCTCCAATAGCTGTACATAAGGTACAAGAGAGATGAGACCATTTATTTATTGCTTTCCCAGACTAAAATCCAGCCTAGTAGAGCGCTTTACTAACCCCAAATAAAGCAACACAATACAGGTGCGGTCAAAATATAAAGGGTTTGGAAACCCAAAGGCTTATGTGAAAGTTTAAAAAATCTCTTAAGCCAAGATAGCTCATATTTCAAAACCTTTATGGTTTTTGAAAAAATAATCCAGATACGTTTATAATATAAAGTGTATAATTTTCCATACTTTCTGAACTTCCCCAAATACTTATTATTTTTAATAGTAATATTTTATAAATATTACAAATTTTTAGATAACGATTTTTAGATAGCTCTGCAGACAGATAAATATACTTTTTGTTTGTCGTATTTTGACCGCATAATTATAGTACAAACTCACAGTTCCACACAATCCCACCTGCATACATTCCACAGAGTGGCCACTGGCTCCAAAATCACACTCACTAGTCCCGATCCCGCGGCTCCCACGGAACATCTACACAACTCGGTGGTTAGCAACAGCGACACGGTCGAGTACATACCAAAGTTTAGCAGGCCAAATAGAACCATACACCTGGGCTCCGTCGAGGAGGTGGAGCTGCCCTCCTCCGGACATTCGCGCGACGAGCTCTAGGAACACCTCACTGCACTCTGCACGACACAAACACGACAAAAACACAATCACAACACTTGAAAAACACTCCAGAGTACAGGTGAGACGCCAGGACACGCTTATTCGTTTGCTATTTATTATTATAGAGATTATCTTTAAATTAAAGTTATTTTTTAATATCATATTCCCGACTTATTCACAGGAAAATCGCTCACAATGCAACGGAAGGGCCAACGAAGGCGAATTAATGGCACTTGAGCGGCGAATGCACTAACACCACTTCATGTATTTTCATTTAAATGGTTTTTCATTTCCTGTGATATTTTTTAAGTTTTGAGTTTAATAAAAATCTTGAAAAAAGCAATGTGAAATTTATTCAAACCCAAAAAACCGTTACAATCGAGTGACCATTTATACTAAATATACTTTAAAAGTATATTTTGGTATATTTCAGCAATAATTGTTTGTTTTTTTACAAAGCCCCACTCACGGTCACACAATATTTGCAAAGCTAGAAAAGTAACGAAAAATAACAACAAAGATTAAATAAATTGTAGATTAGACGCAAATTAATTGTTATTAAGTGTATGTTTGACCTTGAGAATATCGAAAAGCACCTGAAATTCGCTATACTGATCCCTAAGAGGGTGTGCAAAAGTCCGCCTGGCCGGATCGATTTCGCACTTTGCACTGCGCAGTCACAATTTGGCGAATTGCACAAAGAACGTCATTATTTGTAAATCGAATTAAGCGAACGTTTGCTTTGTCCAAAAAACAGATAATTCCCGCTGCAGAATGGATCACCGTGTTTTCCTGTCGCTGATCTTTGTGCTCAGCGGCACCTTCAATGTCCTGGTGGTAAAGTAAGTGTCGAGAAATTTACCTTGGAAGGGCAAAATAAACAAATGTGCACCTGCATGTGCATGTTTTCAGGTGGGCCAATCAGCAGCAGGTGATTGGCAGCGATGGCCAGCTTCACGGCTTCCAACATCCGGTGGTCTTCACCCTGCTCATGTTTCTGGGCGAGTTTCTGTGCTTCCTGGGCTTCAAGCTGATCCGCCTGATCTCCAGCCGTCGGGGGGTAAGTGCTGGAAAAGCAATTGGACCATCATTCTCTTTTAATCCCATTGCTTCCTTGTGCCACAGCCAAGCACCGAGCTAGACAGCATTCTGGCCCACGGCAGCAACGAGTTTAGCCCCCTGAGTATGCTTCTGCCCACAGTGTTGGATGTTATTGCCTCCATTCTTCTGTTTACCGGCCTGTACTTGACTTACGCGACCAGCTTCCAGATGATAAGAGGTGCGTCTATCACTCGCCGTTTGTGTCTCTTATCTGTGCTCACTTTAGCTGACTCATCTTCTCCGCAGGCGCTGCCCTCATCTTCGTCGGCATTTTCAGCACCATGTTCCTGAACCATACGCTTAGCTCGCGCCACTGGCTAGCCATCTTTACCATCACGTGCGGCCTTCTGGACATTGTCTCCCTGGACGTTCAGCGCGTTGATTACGACCGTGTTACCCTACCGCATACGGACCACAAATCTATCCTGACCGGGGACATGCTCATCATCATTGCCGAGATCCTGCACGGCCTGCAGTACGTCTACGAGGAGAAACAGCTGAAGACGTCGAATGTGGCGCCCCTACAGGCCGCCGGCTGGCAGGGCATCTTTGGTCTGATCATCACCTCGGTGCTGGCTGTCTGCCTGCACTTTGTGCCCACCATGAATCCCTTCAACGAGAGCTCGCGCGCCGTCTTCGATGACTGGAGCGACCTGTTGACTGGTCTTCAAGGCAATCCAGCATTGATCGTGGCCCTCATTGGATTCACCGTCTCGTGTGCCCTGTACAACTTCGTGGGCCTCTTTATTGCCATGTACTCCTCCAGTGCCAACCGGCTGCTGGCCGATGGTCTGCGCGTCTACTTCATCTGGGTATTTGTCGTCGTGATGGAGTGGGAGTACATCAATATAATCACCATCATGGGCTTTATGATCCTGCAAATGGGCATTGTCTTGTACCGTCAGGCCCTGTTCCTCGACTGGTATCGCGCTGCATTGGCTCGTTGGCAGCGCGCTCGCTACGTGGACTTGGGTGCTGACGGCAACACGGCAGCTCCTAATAGCCGGCCAGCAGATGTAATCTGAGGCAGCCGGCTGGCGATGGCATAGAAGGACTGACAACCGTACGCGGTGGATTGTGATATGAGAGATGGGCTGGCAGATCAACCCTGGGCTGATTCATAAAGAATACTTATCGATTGTAAACGTTTAAATTTGTAGAATCATTAAGAAAATACACACATAGCATACAAATGTTTCCCTCAAAATTCTGCGTTACTAATGCAATTTATTCTGTTATATAGACTTGTGTTTGTCAATACCCAATATGGTCTCTCCCACGCCAAGGAAGTAGAACATCTGGGCAATCCCGAATAGGGGGCCCACCACCATCACCCGGCACAAACCGCCCTTGAAGAATGCAGAGACGCCTTCGTTGTACAGCGTCTTGCGGACACAGTCCATGATGCCGTCGTATTCCTTGCCGCCCGAGGCCTGCAGGCGGGTCTTTATAACGTCGAGCGGTGTGACAGTAAAGGCCGCTGTCGTCCCTGCCTCAAGTCCGGCCATCATGGACCAGTAAAAGACCGCTTCGCCAGAGCCATCGGCCTTTCGCGGGCCTAGGTTGTTAATGGAGGCCATCAGCGGGAAGTAGATCACCGAGAACGTGACATCTCTCACTCCGGTGGCACCCACGCCCTTGTACAGCCCAAAGATGCCCCGCTCCCGCAAGAGTTGCTTGGTTAGGCCCAGGGCTGTCACTTTTGTAACCTCCTGCCCGGCTGCGCGTGCCGCTGTGGCCACGCGACCGGCATCCTGCATCTGAATCTTGAGCAGCTCCATGGGTGTGGTAACCACGATCTGGAACAGACCGGCCAAGCCGCCGGCTAGTCCGGCCCTGGGCAACGAGAGAACCCCTTCGTTGGTGGACAGGTGGTAGCGAAAGTAGTCGTTGGCCGCCAGTTTTATGGCCTTCTCGGGCGTGATCAGCAAAATGTTGACCGCCGAGCCCCGGTACATGCCAAAGAAGCCCTCGCTGGCAATTGTCTTGCGGAAGCAATCGGCGCTGGGGAATGAGGGATGAGGAGAATGAATGTTACCCGTCCAATAGTACTGACCCCACTCACATGCTCTGGTACATGCGTTCGCCATTGGGTCCGATCGGTTGGTTCTGCAGGCGGGTCTTGACCAGATCCAGCGGGTACACACAGGTGACGCCTATGATGCCGGCAATACCTCCGTTGATGATCTTGGGCAAAACACTGTAAGGGGTTCAGATCGTGGATGGATTTCCAACAGGACAGGCAACTTACTTGAAATGTGCTGGCTTCTTTTGTTCACTTTGGCCCATGGTGTCCTCCAAAATAGCAATTTAAGAATTTTTCATATTTATTCGATGTTATTAAATATTTGCTATATATTTCGTTTGTTCATGTCTGACGTTTTTCATAAAGTATACATTGGATTTAGTCATGTTCTTGGTTGCTACTAAAAGTTTAACTTTCGCCCTGGCAGCAAAGGAAAATGCATTGATAATACAATTTGAGGCAAAACGTTCGTGGGAAGTACACAGAGAGAGTGCCCAAACACAACAACAATTATAAATTACACTATCAAACAAAGTATATACGTAATATAAGCATTTTGCAACATCTTATTGTCATTGGGAGCATCAGTTGATACGCTTTTGATAGGTTTAATGGGACTGGGAGGAACTTTAACAACTGCATATGGTAGCTTTACTGTCTAGTGTGTGCTTACTACAGACTTTACGACTTTACAATTACATTCATGGACAGCTTTAACAACATTTAAACACGATATACACATTCAACATTTATAGAGTAGACACAAAATGCTTCTGTCTTATCAGGCCGCTTAACCCTTTCTCTACTTCTTTTGCACACCCAGCAGACCCTCGGCCACGCCCAAATAGTAAACCGTCTGGGCAATGCCAAACAAGGGAGCAATCACAATCATTCGGCAGAGACCGCCCTTGAAGAAGGCCGTGGGACCCTCATGCTTCAACGTTTTCCTGCAGATGGATCGGTGATTAGTCGAGGGAGAAGTGTACAAAATTTTAGACACTCACGTGATGCAATCGGATATGCCCTTGAACTCCTTCTCACCGTCGGCCTTTTTGATTGCCTGCAGGCGCGTCTTGACCACATCGAAGGGATTAACCGCCAGGGCAGCGGTGGAGCCCGCAGCCAAGCCCGCCAGGAAGGAGCACCTGCAGGACACACAATACAAATTAAATATTTAAACATTAAACGAAGATTACTAAATCTCACCAGAATACCGCCTCGCCAGAGCCATCATTGCGACGTGGTCCCAGGTCATTGAGTGTAGCAAAAAGCGGGAAGTAAATGACAGAGAAGGTGACATCCCGCAATCCTGTGGCTCCGATTCCCTTATAAAGTCCGAAGATACCCTTCTCCCGCAACAGCTGCGTCGCCAGCTGGGTGGCCGACACCTTCTCCACTGACTTTCCAGCCAGTTTGGCCGCCGCCGCCACTCGGCCAGCGTCCTGCATTTGAATCTTAAGCAGTTCCATGGGCGTGGTGACAATGATTTGGAATGCACCGGCCAGACCGCCGGCAACCATTTGACTTGTCAGAGGCAGCTTGCCATCCTTGGTGGTCAGCTTGTGGCGGAAGTAGTCGTTGGCGGTCAACTTGATGGCCTTCTCAGGGGTGATCAGCAGGATGTTCACGCCAGAGCCGCGGTACATGCCAAAGTAGCCTTCCGCAGCGTACGTCTTGCGAAAGCAATCGAACCTGTATTTTGGAGAAAAATAATAATAATTCTCTAGAAACCAAACCAATAATAATCGTTGCTACTTACATGCTGTTGTACATGCGCTCTCCATTGGGACCGATTTGCTGGTTCTGCAGCCTCGTCTTTACCAAATCCAGGGGAAAAACACATGTTACACCAATGATTCCTGCGATGCCACCGTTAATGATCTTTGGCAGCAGGCTGAAAGCACAGAAATAAAATATAAATTATCGTTTTAACAACAAACTTAAATACAATGTTTTAGGGGATTTTCGTGTATAATTATATATTTTAAAATATTATTTAAACCTTAAACTCGCATATTATTTAAACCTTAATCGCATAAATTTCTATTCGAGTTTCGGTATCTGAAAAAAACTATTTTATCAATTTATCAGAGGTGCCAGGGAAATTGAAAATCCATTTTAATTATACCCATATAAATAAGCTATTTATTTATATATTTACCTTACTTTTAATATATATTTTTTCTAGGAAGTCAAGAAAAATCCTAAAAGAGCATACACTAGTCGGTGCCGTGATTTTCGCTTGGCTAATTGACAAATATTTGCCCTGCGTTAACTTTTGCATTCGCTGTGCATGTGAAGTGCCGGCAACAACAACAAAATGTAAACAATGCCCGCCCGGATTGGCTCTGAACTTGGCCCACTTCACCGCTCTAAAGGTTCAGCAAAAATTGGACTATCAGCCGAAGAAGATCATCAGCAGAAAGGTCAAATGGGTTGCCGCCCATTAATAAGCAAGAAATATTTTGGGATGTCTGCCAACATCAACATCGCAGCCAGTTTATATAGGATAGAATATATCTAGACTTAGCTTGGGTCTATTTTCGTTTTGCAATTGTCAAAATATATCTGCGAGAGCGAAAACCAAAAACAAAAGTGCAAAATGCAATCATATTATGTCATAGCAGCGCTCTGTCCCTGTCTTGGGTTTTGTCCTAAATTTATTGAATTGAAAATGGAGGAGGCCCCTCGATGGGGGGAACGGGAAAAGAGGACAGTGCCAAATTGTCTGTTGGCTGGCTGAGGGTTTCACTTCAAAACCAAAATATGTATAGATGTCTATTCAAGTGACAAGTGATGATACAATATTAAACAAATACAGTGTGCCTTGGCAATGTGGGAAAAGGCGTTTTCAAACTTTGGAAGTTCATTAACCCAGATACATGATAGGGATACATATACTAAAAGCTTATCAGAACACACCCCAAGATGCAATGTTTGTCAAGCTATATTTGAATGCAGTAAAGATAATATTAATAATAATAAGCCTATGCATTAAGGTAAAGAAATATTACCAGTATATATTATAAACTTACTAAAACTATCTAAGTAAATAAATTATTCTTACATTTAAAGATCAAAATATTTGTATACTTTAACAGCTTTAGAGTATTTTGATTATAAGTTTGTTATAACATTCCTTAAAATAATAAGAAAAAAACTTTTTAACGAATAAAAACTGTAACTAAGATTCTAATAATTTCTAGTTTTAAGGATTCTAAATTATATTTCAACATTTTAATACCTAAAATAAGGCTAGCCAATCCACTCATAAAATTTTACTTGCTAAAATGTATTGTTTTTCTGTTCAACCTTCTATAAATCGAATTCTCCAAACAAATAAGTATTGTTTAACTTTGCGATTACATTTCTCAGACTAATTAATATGTTTATTTGATTAACTTACGCGAATTGCTGTTGCTGTGGCTGCTCTAGCGGCAGTTTGTGGATCGCGTTGCCCGACATTCTGCGGAATATATAGACACGCACACTCGTTAAAGATACTTTTGTTCAATGTGTGCGAAGAATTGGTGCAAACTGGTTTGTTTAAAATTTAAAAAAAATATCCATAAATAAGCAATACTGTTGTTAAGTTACCCCAATTAAACAATAAATAATTATGAGCACATTACCCGGCTGATAGGGCTGAATAAATAATGTACTTATTATAACGCCAGTGATAAGCGCGGGACGAGGCGCGGGCCAAAGTTTATTGACATGCCCAGCCTCGGGCCCCACGGAGATTAGCAGCATATCAATAGGGTGCCATTAGCCTGCATTCGTGAATAAATATTAAACAAATGCCTTCGTTAGCACAATTACACATGAGTGCTAAAAACGAAACAGTTGGACAGATTTTTTGAGTGTTTTGAGGTAGTATTACACTATGCAAGGTAGGAAATACCTATGGCAGGAACATTTAATATATCTGAATTAAAATAAACATATTTTTGTATAGAAAACTGTATTAACATTTAAATATTACCCTATAAATAGGTACCTAATTTATTTATTGATATTGAGGATAAATGTTGTGTTTGAGGATATTTTCTAGGTCTCCTGAGGCCCATAAAAAGGAGCAAAATTACGAAAATATTTAAGAGTTAAAAGTAGGTTTTATATTTTAATTATAACCTAATTTAATAAAATAAGTTTAATTCAACTTGAGTTACCACAAAACTCAAACATTCTGAAATATTTTGATCTGGGATACTGCTTGTATTATAGTCGACATAATCAGATATCAAATCCATGTTTTAATCGCAAAGAAGTAATACTACCTTAAACCCGCTCAACTGGCAAGGCCGAATAACGGGTTTTCAAGCTTTTTGCAGCAGATAAGAGCAACTCTATTCTTTATCTCTTCACCGTTTTGGGGTCTAATTTAAGGCAAAAGATATCAGGTTGATGAAGGAAGTTGGCCACACACAAGTTATAAACTTTCAGAGCGATAAAAGGAGCATATAGCTAAACCATTTAAGATTGCGGCTTCAAAGGTAAATTCGGCACGGTGTTGTTGCCGTGTCGCAGCAAGTTATTGATTATTGCCCGAAACGGAGGATTCGGGTCGAGGGGCTCGACGGCGACGGTTTATTGCGAGTTTACAGTGCAGCCGCGTGTTACCTTTCGGACAGGTGATACACTGCTTCGATTCGAGATAACTGTTATTGGGGACACTCTCGGCTTGGGGGCACTGGAGCAGCAGCAACAGCAACCACTTGTGCGAAACTTTACGTAATTTGTCGTGTTTATCACAATTCTCGAGCACCTTTATTAAATTGAATTGATTGCCGCACTCTCCTGATACGCACACACGTTTGCATGTGTGTCTCTCTCGGGCCATTTAAATGTTTAAATAAATTCCTCCCCCACGCCCCCTCGCGAATATTCGCCCCTCTCGCCCCACACGCGTTTCAACTCACATTTCAAGAATTGATTATTTGGTGCGCCGCTCGTTAATTGACTTGTTTACTTTAAACTTAACAGTTGCTGTCGAAAAACAACTAATATTCGTTGGATATTAGACTAAATTAAACCTATTTATTGATATTCTCTTCGCGCGTCGCTCGCCGTTCGTTGCTCTCCGGACTGACCGTGCGGTTAAAAAATACCTGAAAGCCAAAGGCTGCCTTAAGCTGGTCCCACTAAAATAATATTTGAGTAATAATTCTGAATGGACTTTTTTTAATTTTAAGCAAAGTATTTTAGATGTTTTAAATTGTTAAGAATTATTAAAAGTTATTTTTTGAAAATGTATTTTTTAAAAACTGTTTTTTTCCTATACACACAATTTCTAATATAAGTCTTTGAATAACACAAGTCGATTAAAGAAAGCTGTTGTAATATTAATTTCTGTCAACTGTATCTCAGACCTAAAATAAATTTAAAAAATCTGTGATTTATTTTGAAATTCCAAAAGAAAGCGCTGACCGACGATCGGCGTTTTGCAACACTAGCGCCGCTGAAGCACAACAAAAGGATTTTGCAACACTAGAACTTTTCTGCTCTATAAATTACATTCCTCAACAAAAAGAAAAAGGTGTAAACAGCGATTTACTAACTAAAACACAGTGCAAACATGAGCTCGGCTCGTTTTGCGCGCTCCGGACGCGTCCGCATCTGCATTCTGATGAGCATGTTCATCGTGCTCATCATGATGATAGTCATTTACCAAATGTCCCAGCACCAATTGGACGAGAGCCGCGCCTTCCAGGAAGGTCTGAACGTCCAAATGCAATGTGAGTGGCAGTTCCGCTTTCGATAATTCCATTAGCCAACATTTCCGGTGGTATTTGCAGCGCTCACCGCCGAAAAGGTGACGGCAGAGAAGCGGATGAGTTTGCTGCGCACCGAGAAGATGAGCCTGCAGGAGAAGTACGAGGGCCAGCTGGCGGAGGCAGTGCAGAAGCAGCAGGAGATAGAGCGAGCCCTGCAGGAAAAGTTCGACGCACAACTGGAGAAATACAAATTGCTGGAGGGCAAGTACTCTGACCTGGAGGCGGAGTGCCTTAAGAGCAAGAAGAAACACATCGAGGACACCAATGCCTTTGACCAGAAGCTGCAAAAGCTGCTGGCCGATGTGCACAAGGACAAGGCCGGCAAGGAGCAGGAGGTTTCCGCCTGGAAGGTGAGCTTTGTGTTTAATAATCGCCCAAAGTTAACTCTCCTATTGACATAATTTAGGATAAACTGGAAAAACTGCATCGCGACTCGGAGCACAAGATACACGCCTTGGAGGCCACCATCTCAGAGTTCAAGGCCAACTGCCAGTATGTGCCCAAGGTGCAGCCAGCAGAGCACCAGCAGCAGCTCCACAAGCCGGCAGACCTCACGCCCACAACGAGAAACTCCAGCCCAGCTCTACAGGCTCACAGCATCGAGAAGCCGCGCAACGAGAAGTCCTTCGATGCCCAAGTGCAAGTGAGTGACGGCGTCTACAGGATCGGCGGCGGGGTAAATCTTCTAGCAACTAACCCAAAACAAAACCAAAAGCAAACTAACGCAACAACTAACACCACGGTTCAGGGCAATGGTGGCGGGGCCAAGGATCAGGCGCCACGGCCGGAGCGGGAGCAGCTGCCACTGCTCACCTTCGCCGCTCGCAACAACCACAGCCTGATAATAAACTCTGTTGAAAACTTTCAGATTGTGCCTGAGAAGCAGCAGCAGGAGGAGCCGCAGCTATCCGGCGGTCCCATTTCCCCGCTGAGTGCTCCCCGCAAGAGCAGCACTCAGTCTTCGGCCGGCGAAGTGGCGGTCAAAAGTGCAGGCGATGCTCCCAATGCCTCTGTGGCCCCCAAGATGAGCAGCAGTGGATTGCCGCCACTTGCCAAGCCGCCGGCCAAAACGGAACGCAAGCTGCCCGAGAACGTAGCCCCCATTCCTGAAAACTTCGAGGACAACAAAATGGATGCCAAGGGCGATGCTGTCGATGTGGACACCGCTGCCGAGGAGCTGCCAAAGAACGAGAACAACAATCGCTATGCAAATGCCTTGACTGAACTGGAGAACACCAAGAATCTGGGTGTGGCGCCCAAGCCCAACGAGGACTCTGGCGGCCACGAGGTCAAGGATGCCTTGAACGAGCCCAGCTTTAATTTGCCAGCAGCCGGAGGCCAGAACTTCTTTGATGGCGAGCTGCCAGCACCGGGTCCCGGGCCCGTGCCCGATGAACCGGCCAAGCATATGGCTGAGGCAGCTGGCGCCGGTGGCGGTGGCGAGGGCGATGAGGATGAAGATGTGGGCGATGTGGCCGTGAAGCAGCCGCAGCATCTGCTCGACACGGACAATCTGAACAACGAAATCGTGGGCGATCAGGGCAAAGAGTTTGCCGAGGGAGGCATTCATCTGGAAGATGGCCTTGATGAGGATCAGGATGGTGAGTGGGAGTAAATTTAGAGACTTGCATTTACATAACTTCTGTGATTTTGCAGAGGATGACTACTCGAATGTGGCGGCGCGCAAGAAGGGAGGCGAGGCCATTAGACATTAAGTAAACAAATTTTCGTTTCAACATCTACCGGCAAGTGTGCAAAGGAATAGAAAACCAACCCCTCCCCTCCCCCTTAGGCTAAAAACGTGTTCACACAAGCTTAGATTTCAAGGATCTAAATAAGAAACTTAATTGGGAGATTATACTACCAGATCTATGAGTGGGTGGGAGCATGCCCCACTTAGTTGATAAGTCAAATTCCAGCTCATGATTTACGATCTTTTTTTTTAAGCGAAATTCGAACGGAGGCGAAAGGCAGTTCATAGAACGAACAAAAGGCTTTTCGGTTGAAGTTCTTGCTTTAGATTTTACTGATCACAAATTTCGCTTATCTCAAGGAACAACCTTGCTGTTGCTTGCTGTTTCCTCCATCCCCGTACAATCCTTGTTTGTACTTGGTTTTCTGTGATAAAAATAACTCGCTGCACTGCATTTTGGGCAATGTTGCCTGTGTTTTTTGTCACTCAACTCGACTCATTTCGCTAGATCTTAGGGTTAGCATGTAAGCCAGGAGATTGTACACACTCGCCTAGCATTCGAAGCACACGCAGAACTTTATTGGTATTGATAATAATATTAATAATAAAAATAAACTAAATACATAAACGTAAATTTCTTGTAGCGATTAAATGAAATTTTCAAGTTGCCATAATTAAATTAGGTGGCGAAAACTTTAACTACAACTACAAACTTCAAACTAAATGAGAAAATTATAACTGAAGGCAAACTCAAAGCGATCCTTGTGTGTGCGCCAGGATCCACGGGTGCACTATCACCTGGTCGAGCGGCAGACGATGCTGCGGATTGAGGACGAGCAGCTTGGAAATCAGGTGGGCGGCCGCCTTGGAGATATGCTCGGGCAGCTTGTAGTCCACCTTGAGGATCTTCTTGTACGTCTCGTCGTAGTTCTTCGAGTAGAAGGGGGCGTGGCCGACCAACAGCTCAAAGCAGAGCACGCCCAGGCTCCAGAGATCGACGTTCTTGGTGTGCGGCTTGCCCTGGACCATTTCAGGCGGCAGGTAGTCCACGGTGCCGCACAGCGTCATCCGCATCGAGTTGGGTTCATGCACGGACCAACCGAAGTCGGCGATCTTGAGGACGCCCTTGTGGCCCAGTAGCAAGTTCTCCGGCTTAATGTCGCGGTGGATAATGTCCCGCTCGTGCAGGTAAAGCAGGGCTGAGCACAGCGCCTGTATGTATATGGCCGATTGGCGCTCATCGAATCGCTTCAGTGGCTGCGCCTGCAGAGCGTTGAACAAAGTTCCCTGGGGCGCGTACTCCAGGATCAAGTAGATGCGCACATCGTCATGGAAGTAGGCATACAGGCGCAGGATATGCGGGTGCCGCAAGTGCGACTGGATCTCGATCTCTCTACGAACCTGATGCTCCACATTGGACTCACCAATCTGGCGCTTGAACAACACTTTTAGGGCCACCACGAATTGGGACTCCTTCTCGCGAGCCAGATACACGTTCCCGAACTTTCCGCGTCCCAACTGGCGTCCAATATCAAAATTGTTCAGCTCCCAGGTCTTCTTTGGTTTTTGTGCCTGGTTTTCTGTGGGAGATTAGTGTTAGTGATGACCTACGAAAATAAGCCATGTACCCACCAGTCTTTCCTTTCTCTTTGTTGGCGCTGGTCGAGTTGCTGGATGCAGCGGCGACCCCTGCGGTAGCACTAGGTTTTTGGGCCGGGGCCGCATCCGCCTTCTTGATGGCCGCCACCGGAGCTGGAGCCACAAACTCCGAAGCCGCTTTCTTCAATGGAGCCGCAGTGGGCACCAGTGGTTTCTGAAGCTTTGCTGCAGCCGAATAGGAGGATCCTGGGCCTGCTTTCAAGGGAGCTCGCATGCCACCCGTTGTTGCCGTCGCACTTCTGATCCCTGGGCCTTGAGCCCCCAGAACGGGCTTGCTGGTTGGCGCCGAATTCTCGCTAGTGGGCTGGATTCCAACATTTTAGGAGAATCGTTTCACTTGGGGCTCTACACTTACCTTCTTGGGCAGAAGCAAGGGCTTCTTTTGCATGTTCAGGACGGCGCCCGCCGCTTCCGGCTTCTGTGCCAGGGCATTTTCCTTGGGGCGCAACACATTGTTGGGCTGCTGGGACATGGCGACACGCACAATAAACAGCAAACGAAACACAATTTGGTAAAATAAACAAGGTTAAAATGCGCTATTGTGTAAAAGCATTCACGATCCTGTGAAAATAAAATGCCGTTCGTTTGAATTATGAAGCGGGTGTCGGCGCGGCAAGGCGAATGTCAGTTGTGAATACTTATACCTGTGACATGTGAACAGTCACTATGGTATATAATGGTAATTCTAGTATTTAATGTCATTTGGAGTGGTCACACTGCCAGTCAGCTGTTGCCGATTTGTTTATATTTTTCATTTTCGCAGAGAAACAACAACAAATTGTTAAAAATTTGCTAAAATAACAAGACCAAAACCAGTTCTGTTTGCCAGAAATGCGAAATCATGGACTCCACCGTCATAAACCTTAATATTAATACCTCTTCCTCCTGTCGCGTCTGCCTGGAGGTGACCGAGGTCAACACAAATCTTTGTCTGTACGACGAAATCGAGTACAACGCTCTAAACATGGAGCTGTGGCAGCTTTTGCTGTTTGTCTCCAAAGTAAAGATGGTCCAGGATCCGAATCTTCCAGCCCAGATCTGTCAGACCTGCGCCCAGCGGCTAATCAGCGCCTACGAGTTTATCCTGGATGTGGAAAACTCCGAGAAGAAACTACAGAGTCTGTGTATGCAAGAAGCTGAAGCAGCTCCGACCAAGCCGGACGAGGGGGATGTGGAGGTGCTGGAGCTGATTGACCAGGAGGAAGTAATTGATATGGAGGACTTCCTGCCTGCTGGTTACGAGGAGCAGCAGGCAACCCTAGCGGAGGTTGCTGAGGCTCCAAGATCTGATGTGGAGGATCAACAGCTTTATGATCCAGACTCTGAAACGGAAATTAAGGAGGACGAGGTTACCGCGGAGGATTTTCAGCTTGGAGTTCCGCCAAATGAACATGAGGTCACTCTCCCACCGGCTGGATCTTCCAGGCTGGGCAGCCGTCTTACACATTCGAATAACTTCATGTACAAGTGCGATATTTGTCCACGAGTCTTCGCCAAGAGCGAGTCCCTCCGACGGCACTTTGACCTGGCTCACCGAAAGACGGCGGACATGGCTGCCCAGGAGCTGGCGGACGAGAGCAGCGGCACCGGCCTGCTGACATGCGAGCACTGCCCGCGCACATTTAAGCGCCAGGACACGCTCCGGCGGCACATGCTGGCATTCCACCCCGACGCACCGCTAGCTTCTGGGCACGAGGTGCAGGACACTTCGCCTCGCAAACGTGTTGCCAAGCGTCGAGATTGTCCCTATTGCGGCCTCAGCTTTCCTGCATCCAGTCTCACCATCCACATCCGGCGGCACACCGGCGACAATCCGTACAAATGCACCCAGTGCGAGAAGGCCTATCCCCGCAGCCAGGATCTGACCCTGCACATGAGGCAGCACACGGGCGAGCGGCCCAGCCAATGCAAGATCTGCTCAAAGAAGTTCATTTCGCAAAACAAACTGGCGCGTCACATGCGTCTCCACACGGGCCAGCGGCCATATGTCTGCGACAAGTGCAACAAGGGCTTCGTGCAATCCAACGACCTCAAGATCCATTTGCGACGCCACACGGGCGAGCGCCCGTACCACTGCGGAGTGTGCGGCGATAGCTTTGTGTGCGGCTCCCTGCTGACTATCCACCGCAACCAGCTTGGCCATTACGAAGTCGGGCACAAAGAAACTGGCGCAGAAGGCTCCGTCCCGGACGATCCGTATGTAAATGCCCGGGTGAGTAAGCGTCGGGCAGAAGACATTGAACGGATGCGTCTGCAGAGGGTCACCGAGGAACGAATTCAACAGCCACTGGAGGTTACTTATCAGCAGAAGTCGCCACCTATTCTTTCCTACAAGTGCGGCGTCTGTGAGATGAATTTCAAGAGCGGTGCCCTGCTGACCATCCATCGCAATAACATGGCTCATTACGAGATCGGAAAGGTGGACTACGGCGATCCCTTTGGGGAGAAGCAGAAAAGGGTTAAATATTAATAGACAAAAGTTATGATTTAGACTTGTAGTTAGTTTTAAGTGAAAGAAGTATAACCATAAAATAACTTAATCTTTGTCTTTCTTAACATTTCGGGCTACGGATGATCTTTACTTTTAGTGCCTCTACCCTTGCTTTAAACTTTAAAGTATTATTTAGATGTAAAATTTAAAAATAAATAAATCTATACATTAAGAACACATTAAATGTTTTCTTTACGTAATATTTTTATTAATTAAAAGCTGGGGTTAAAACTGCTTACTGAAAGCATCTTAAACAGAAGAAAAGAAGAGAATAATATATATGTAAATGTATAATTTAACAGTTAGCGGTTGTCATTGTCTTAGTGGCGCTTGCGCGAATGAGACGCGGAAGAAGAGGAGGTGTACGCGTTGGAGCTGGATTTGTGGGTGCTGCGCGATTTGGATCGTGATCTCGTGCGGTGCCGCTGTCGTCCACTGGTGCTGCCACGACTGCTGCTCTGTCGCGAGGAGCGGTGGTAGCTGCTGCTGCCGCCGCCATCATCCTCTGCGGAGTGGCTTGAGCCCCGATGCCGCCGCTGCCCCTGTCGGTGACTGCTACTGCTGCCTCCTCCGCTATAGTGGTGGCGGTCGTGGCGTCGTTCCCGATCCCGGTCCCGTTCTTGCTCCCTTTCTCTGTGGCGATCGCGACGGTTGTATTTGCTGCGACTGCTGCTGCCATGGCTGCGGTGACCGCGACGAGTGCTCCGCTTGCTCCGACTGCTGGATGTCTTGGAGCCACTGTCGCTGCTGGAGCTGCTGCTGTCCTCGCTGTCGCTGCTGGAACTGCTGCTGTCTCCACTGCTGCTTGAGGAGGACGATGTGGACGAGTGGCGTCGCTTGCTTTTAGACTTGCGCGACGATTTATTGACCTTGTTCAGCGCCTTGTCGGCCGCACTCAGCATGGTGGCCACCGATTCCGGCATCTGCAGCAGATTAGTGGCCGGATTCGGCACGGGCTTCATCTTCGGCGGGCCCGAACTTGAGCTGACACTGGGCAAGGGAGCAACTGAGGCAGCAGCCACCACCTGTTGGACGTAGCTCTGTGACTGCTGTTTGCCATCTTTGTTATCGCTGAAGCGAGTGGTGCGCTCCTTGCGACTGGGACGTTTGCCTGCTTAAGATCAAGGCGATTAGTGGAGACAGAGACACAGTTAATAGGTTTCACAAACCATTGTATTGCTGCGGCTTCTCGTGGGTTGGGCGGCTGGCGGTCTCCCCGAGCGACTCGGGATTTGCCACCGGGCGACGCTGCTCGCTGGCAGTATCGGAGCGCTCTAGCTCGCGCTTTCGATGCCGTTGCAGGGTCTGCTCATCGCGCTGCTCCTGCTTGGCCACGCGATCCTCGATGTCGTCAATGACTCTTTCAAAGGATCGTTTGCTGCGCCTTATGCGAGCCTTAAAAAGGGATTAGGAAATTGTTAAATATAAGAAAATATTAAATGTTTCGGTGGTCAACGTACCTTCAACTCTTCCGCGCTTAGGTGTACGCTTTTATCGACATCCTTGCCAGCATCCGCCTGGCGCTCGCCATCCTCCTCGTCCTCATCCTCTTCGCTTTCGCTGGAAGAATCGCCATAGGCAGCTAAACCTATAATTCAAATCAGTGAAGTGCTAATTGTGGCTAACCAGACATCGGATGTATGAAGAGATTGGGCGCAGTTTTAGTTATATTTTTCAATTTTTATTCAGGGATCGTAACAATTATAATAAAAATTATAAAATAAGAGTTGTTTTCTTATATAAAAAAAAATTTTTTTATTCTTAATATTCAATTAAAAAAATATTGTAGAATAACTATTAAATAAAAGTTGAGAAATCAATCTAAACCTCAATTTTTATTACAAATTAAATTTAATAATAATATTACTTTTTTAAAATTAAAATTGAATAGTAAGTGTTAAAAACCAATTAATGAATACAAATTGTTTATAAGAATGTTTGTTGCTTCTGAAGCCTTTTAAAAAATAAGGTATACATCATTTTTTCATCGTCACAGCTCAACTTTTTTTAAATTAATTTTTAATTAATTTACTTATAACTCTTATTTGCGATCCCTGATTTCATTAGGGGCTGTTACGGAAACGGAAAGGGAAAAGAGGCGAAGCCCTTGGCAATTTGTATGAGAGAATAAACTAAACCAAAGGGCTTCGATTGTTTGTTTATTTGAAGCTGGGAAAGGGCTTATTAATCCAATTTTTTGTCATTCGAGAGGGGGAAGGGGTACAAAGAGATGACAGAGGGGGATAAATGGAGTTCAAGCTCAACTCAGACTACCTCTAAACAAAAATAAAAACAAACAAAAGAGTGCAAAAGAAACTTACAAACTATGGATTTTGATTACTTACCCAAGTTGCCGGTTATGGAGGACAAGGCGCTTTTGCGAATCACTTGGGCTGATGACGCTTTTGATTTACACATAGTACATACATATATATATAGGTATATATTATATATTACGATTATAAGATTCAGCAAGTGATTTCATATTGGTTTGTGTTCATAATTAGGATTCAGAGATTAGCAGAGACAAAGGATTATTAAAAGAGGTGTTAACGCGCGCTCGCCGATATTCGTATTTCGTATTCGTTTTCGTATTCGTACTCGTTTTTTCTGGGTCATCCAATCTTGGATCAATGGCTATTTTCTAGATAAACTACTTACACACACATTAACACGCGCGAGCGCTGGAAGAGATCGGTTTTGGGTGAACTTAAGTGTATTGCAAATAATGTACCTTTGGCGCGGTGCGCTTTCAGTGTCTCGCCTGCAATGGCCGCAATCTCTTCGTTTGTGGTTTCCAGCAGGATTTCGGTTAGTGTGCGACGTACCACAAGCATCTACAGATGGGTATTGGGTATTCATAGATTGATTTTTTAACTATACAATAGGGGGGGTCTTGGGTTTTGGATGTGCCGCCGGCTGGCCAGGGAATGAAAATCCAGAGCAGAGTTAATTCCGTCCACACTCGATTTCATCGCCTGGCTGAGGGCACAACACATCCGGGTCAAATGGTGATTGATGCCTACCAGATCCGCCAGTCTTTCTTCGTAGTTTTTACCATTGACATCGTCGTCTCCTTTAGCCGCTGCTGTCGCTGGTGCTGGTGACTTCTCCACATGCTCCTCCTCGTCGCTACTGCTGCTGCCATCATCGGTGGCCTTACTTAACAATTCATTACCTATTTGCTGCTGCTGCTCCTGCGCCACACCAGCAGGCAGGCCAATAGAATCTTCGCTGTCGCTGGCCTGAATTTCAAGGGCATGTTTAATCGAAAGTCTTCACAACTGCCTTCCGCTACTACACTTTGGTCTGTCTCGGTTTCAGTTTGGGTTTATGTTTGCTCATTAAGTGTCTGTTTGGTTCAGTCCCGTTCGGGTGAGGAGTGAGCAACCAATTGATGTGATATGTGTGTGCCTTGTTTAAGGGGCACTTTTCGGTCCGTTTTGAGAGTCAGTAAACCCTGCAAGCCCTGACCACCATACCCATACTTACCAAGTTCGAGATGTTCAATAGATTAACAGGTGTTGTTAGTGTTTTGCTTGATACTTGCTTAACGTGTAGATCGGACTCAGCCGCATCAGCCGTATCTGATGGCACATTGGAGGAGGACTGCTGGCGCTCCAGCTGCCGCTGTTTCTCACGCTCCATTTTCTCCAAGCCCTCTCTGCAATGAATTAGCAATAAAATATATAGAATCTACACTTCCTCTGGTCTCACCTTATCCAAGCTGGCAACATTTTTCGTTTGTTGGCATCAATCTCACTGCTGGCACCACTGCCGCTTCCGCTTTCTAAGTGCTGCTGATGCTGCGGATGTTGCTGTTGCGATTGCTGCTGATGTTGCTGATGCGTTGCGAGCTGGTGTGCCTGCGCTGCCTGTTGCGATGGCTGCAGCTGCAGCTGCAGCTGTTGATGCGGCTCATTGGGATTGCTGACGTTGAGCTTGAGCAGCGAGGGAATATGTGCTGTGGGATTGCCTGTGCTGGCAGCCTTTCCGGGCTGCGCGTGCCAATTGCTCCATTGCTGCTTGCCCAGCGTGGCAGCTGTTAGGGAAATGTTTCGCGATCAAATCTTAGCATCACCCCACTTTTATGCCCACTCACCCGTTTCGCTGGACGCCGGCACAGACAGGGCTGGTGTCTCGTTCACTGCCAGCCACTGGGATTGCGTAACTATAGGAGCCGGCGGCGGTGGCGTTTCCGCGCCGTGTCCTCGCTCGTTGTCGTCATCCATGTCCATGTCCGCTTCGCCGTGCTCCTCCAGGATGGGATACCCGGCCCGCACCACACTAGGCAGCGGCATGGTCATCGTCTGTTGGTGGTAATCGCGCACATTTCCAATGACCGGCGGCGGCGGGCATGCTGACACGGGCATATTGACGGCTGCCGGACCAGCGTCCCTCATGTGGATCCACTGTTGCGCTAGCTGCGCCCAATCGATGCCGGCGCCGCCCTGCATGGCCAGCGGCATACTGGTGGCCATCAAAGGGTTCACGATGCCCGGGCTGCCGCCAGCGGGCAGCGAAAAGTGAGGGGGTGGCGGCGGGGGCTGCGACAGGAACTGATTGTGGCTATGGCCGTGTCCGTGGCCGTGGCCATGAGCATGCTTGTTGTAGCCCAGATCGGCGTTGCCGTTTCCGCCGGGAAACATCTCTACAGTTCGCCTTGATTAAAACGGTGAATTACTGAACGAGTTCTTAGTTTTCCAAGTTTTTCCACAGTTTTCCTTCCATTTTTTCTTTTTTTGTAATGTGGCCAGGCAACGCCTAAAAATAGACCGTTTATTTTTGACATTGATGCGATTTTTCTGTTCTGCTGGTCACACTTGCTCTTTAAACAGGTTGAGCCGTTACTTTTTGTATTTTTAATTATTTAAAACCCTATTTACTGAACAGTTTTATTATCCAATTATTTATAAAATTCAATGTATTATAATATTCATGATAGATCCACGTTTTGCACCCTATTACCAATCAAATAAACAATTAAACGAAATATAGACCCCAAAAAATAAATATAAATGTTTTCTTTAAGCAAATAAATCATCAATTTTAAATTTAAATTTTTGAGTTTAACCTTTTATTATTATTCCCGTCTAAAATATAACACTCAGCAAGAAACTAATAATTTTGCAGACGAACCAAAACAACACTTTTAAATTAAAAACAAAAACAAAACAAAAAATAAATAA
>JAEIIJ010011926.1:0-14505 GCA_018904815.1 Drosophila ogumai | reverse complement strand
ACGGATTTAATTAGGAATACTTTTACACACCTAGGTGGCGCTTTTTAAACATAAAATATCTGTGTAGGGATTTTGTCCAGTCTGCTGCCTGACAGCTAGATGGCGTGCATTGGGTGTGTGAAATTGCAGTTCGAGCTTTTGGATTTTGCAGTTATCGAAGCTGGTGCCCGCTAAAAACTTTTAAAATATATTTTTTTAATTAAAATAGCTTTGCAAAATAAAAAAAATATATGTGTGGCGGGAACAACTCAATTAAAAATAAAACTAAAAACAAGGAAAATAAAAATATTGGATTCAGATTTTATAAATTCCAGATAAAAAATATTTTATTTACTAAACTAAGTTATTTTTTATTTTTAATTGTTGGAATTTAAATTTACCTTTTTAAGATCTGCTATTTTTTTTTTCTCGTAATTTATGAATACTTCCGTGCAGCTGCTGCTTCTTCCTCTTTTTGCTGACGAGCAGCAACCCCGAAAATGCCACGATTTCCCTGGGATACATACACACTCTCACGCACACACGCGCTACACCCAAAGCGTCGCTTTTCCTTTGTTTTGACCACTTCTTCTTTGTACTCAACTTCTGCCGTTTGTTTTTGTTGTCGCTCGAAAAGATATCTTTCCATATGGCTGACTTTGAATGGAAACCGTTTTTCCTCGGTCTGTCAAGAAACCGTAATGAATAATGAAGGCGAGACGTAGACGAGAATGCCTTGAAACGCCAACCAAACTTTGTAGAGTTTGCAGACTTTCTAGAATTTGAAATATAGGCTCAGCTTAAAAACGAGCTTAGCACGAGCAGGCACAACTGTACCGCTCCTGTCACAAAATGGCTTTGACTCCAAATCCTGGCAACTGCAACTTCAACTCCGTTTTACTTCATTTCGTAATTTCCTTTGAATCAGTACCAAACCACCCGTCCGGCCCATCAATCAATATTCCGCCAAAAAGTCGCCCCTTTTCGGTGAAGAAAACAACCACCCACCACCGCGGCCACCCGAACTCACCCAAAAAATAGCTGGAATCGAATCGCAACGCTCGGCTTGCCGAGTCCGGAAACCTCGACCAATGGCAGCTGACTGAGTCTTCGGCTGTCTTCGGCTCGCCTAGCCACTAGCCAATCGCAAGGCAGATGCCCAAACGCCCACCGAAACCGACCAATCACGGAGCTTCGCCGGGTTGAATTCGCCGCACGGCGAGTGCTTGCGTCGGCTAGGCATCGGCAACCGGTTTTTCGCTCAGCGGTGGTGGTTGCTCGCCTCGCTCTCTCTCCCCTCTCTTTTACTGCGCCTTCTTTGCCTGCCCTTCGTTTCCTTCATTTTCTTCTTCGCGAACACACGCCCGGTGTTGCCTGTACTTTCTGCTCCGACTTCCATTTTGAAGAGCCCCAATAAATACTGTATTCCGATTAAGAGCGTTAAACATTGTGATTTTATAGGTTTTAAATTTAAATAATTAAAAGGCAAAAATAGCTTTGACAACGATATACCACTTTTTTCTAATCTATGTAAATAATTTGATCAGGGGAAGGTTAACGTTTGAGGGCGAAGTTTCCGTATTCATTATAAAATCAATAGTTAGTGCAAAATAAAAATAAATAAATATTTATACACGTACAGACCACAAAAATTAAGGTACTATTACACTAATGTTAATAAAAAACCTGTTTGTTATAAATTTCTCACTTTATGCCAAACAAAACAAAATTTAACTTTTATTAAACATTCCGCAGAAATATTACTAAATGTTTTAGGGTTATGTTTATGGTAAAAAATCTTTTAAAATAAAAAATTTAAATGCTTTAATCGCTTTTCTTCAAATAACCCATTGAAGTTAAGCAAATTCGATTTAAGTTACTTATACCTTATAACCTTGGCTCTAGTTAAAGTAAAGATATTAGGAATTTGTATTGGATTGTAAATTTGTAATGTAAATGTTTCCAAAATGTATGCAACGCTTTGTTATATTTTCTGGGGATAACAAAAAGCAGAGCTAAAATTAAAGAACACAGAGGTGACAGAACCCTTGATCATGTATTTTAAAACCGGACGACTCCTCAATCCTTTCCGCTGGGGAGCAAATTTCACTGTCGGGCCGCCACACTCAATATGAACGAGACAGAAATGGAAAATCAGTGCTGCCGCATTGCAACTTTTAAACTTAATCCAGTCTTTTTATGGTTAAACTGATATTTATTTAGATGTGTTTTTTTATTTATACAAATGTAGATAGATTTTCTCACCTCTAACCATTTAAATTGAAATTGTTTACAAACTTAACGACTGTTGTAAAGCAGTTTTGGCCTTTAGTTTCGACTTGTTAGTCATCTAATTTTTTTGCCCGGCCTCTGCTCACACCAATTTAGCATTGCCTAGGCATACAAAGTGCTCTCAAGGTCAAATCCTTCCAATCAAGCTCATTTTGTTTTTAAGACTGACTATTATTATTATTATTTTTTGTGTTTATTTTACTCTTCTATCAACAGTAAAATCTTACTTAAAGCTCCCCGTAAAACAAAACTGAAACGAAACTAATCGCTATAGAAAATGTTTTAAACTACCCACTAAATGTAACAAAAAACCTTACCATAATTTTCTCACAGTGCACTGATACACTCTGCGCTCCATCCATCCCAAATCCAAGAGTGTTTTTGACAGCTTCCTCCAAAGCCATCATCCTGCCTGCCTTCATGCGGCGTCACTCGCCCCTTTGGTCTCCATTTTTCGCTTTTATGCTCGTCGGCCGTCAGTCAGTCTGAATTTGAGAGTCTTGGTCCCTGTTCCAAGCCGAGCCTCTTCTTTTGGCTTATTTGCCGTCGTTTCTGGCCCTGACTGGCAGGCCATAAAATGGCTTCTCCGCCCCCGCACACTCCCTCGATTCGTTTCATGTCGCCCGGTGGCAGTTACAGCTGCGTTACTGCGACTGCAAATTACCATTTTTACCGAATGGAGCTGTCGAAAACCTGGATTTATAGGGGCCTCCGGTTCGGTTTCGTGCAGGGAAGGCCAGCGGAAACTGGAAGTGTGATGTGTTAACATGGACAATTTATTCAGGGGCTAACCGTTTCGATAGCACTTCGAAAATCATGAATATGAATTTGTAACAATTGACATGATAAGTAAGCGATATGAAAATGAGACTTATTTGTGTTTTTTAGATACAAATTAATGTGTTTTTGCTCTTTGTATTCAGAAACAAGAATGTAAGCTTTCAGAGTGCATAAATTGACCAAAAGTAATTTAGTTTTATTACTAGCTAGCGATTCCTCGCTTCATTTGGTAAATGTTATTTCGATGTTACGATGCAAATATTCAAATTTAGGTTTGAACGTACAGGTTATAATGGTAACAATCTCTCTCCTTGATATTCCGTGTGAGAAACCGCCAAAAAAAGGGGTCTCTATAATGGAGATCAACTATAACGTTATTTTCTACACTTTTCTAGTAAAACTGGCAAAGATTTCGGCTTTATAATCCTCTTAGGATTTATCTTATTTGAGACGAAAAATACCTACATTAACAAAATCAAAAAATCATAAAAATTAAACGGTTTTAAAATTACGGAATTATACGATTTCCAAGAACAAATTATGAAAAAATAAGTTCAAGTTTAAAATGAAGTTTAATAAACATTAAACCATCGATTTTTAATCATACAGTTAGTAGGCTAGTAGTTGAAGCTAAGAGGGGTCATACTAAATATTAAAATTAATTTAAGATAGTTTAAGTTTTTAAATATGTATATTCATTAAACTGTAGCTTAAGTACTTTGTGTAAAGAGTTTCTTGACAGTGTCAAAAATGTTTAAACTCATATTTAGTTATATTATATCATTCATAGTTATATTGTTTTATTTTTGGACATATTTAAAATTTGCTAAATAATAGTTCTGCATTGAAAAAAATATTACAAAAAAATAAATAAATCCTTTTTTTTTTTGCAAACAAAGTCAAAAATGATGTTTTTTTTTCAATGTGTAAACAGTTTCTTGACATACTGTATGTTTCAAACTATGCAAGCTAATTAAATGTTAATGTACATGTTATTGTACATTTAACATTTAAAACAAGCTTTCTCTTCTTTTCACAAACTCGAGAGCACGCCACAAAATGTGATGAAAAAGTGTGAAAGTGACATTTCCATTATGCGGAATTATGGCCATCAATTACAATTAACGTTCGTTAGGACGCACGTAATAAAAAATGGCGTCAAGCTTGAAGGTCAGCGGGGACGCCACCGCGTTACGTCACACAGCGCCAGACAAAGCAAACACACACAGCCACACCTACACATTCACGCATGGCAACCAACTGTAATCTGGTGGAAAAAAAAAGTATTTAATCGGGGCGAGGGCAGCAATAATTTTTGCGCTTTAATTGAAAACAAAACGCGCAATCGAAATGCCAAAGCGTCACGCCGAAAACACAAACAAAAACGAAGCAGAAAACATTCTAAATTTAAATATTAGCCGGTTGCGATCATTCGAAAATATCTGTATTTATAAATACAACAAATGCGGGCAATTTTCAAATGCGGAAAAGTGCAAAAGGAAAATGGGAAAATACGAGGGAAGGGGAAAATTGAAAATCGAAAAGGTGTCAAAGTAGATTGAAATCGGATTAACACAACTTAATAATCGTCATAAATGGCGCCAGCATTGCCACCTACACATAGACACACCCCGCCTTCCCCTCCCCTAAGGCGTGTCGCCCTCGAGTTTTTCATTTCATTTGGTTTTCGCCATGCTACGTAATGTGTGAAGAGCGGCAACGGCGCACGAAACTGAACTAAAGCAGTAAAGTGCGTTTGTGTGCGAGTAACGACTGACAAGACACTCGGCTTTCGAACTTCAATATTTTATTCGAATTTCGAATGCGAGATTTTCACAACACCCACACACACGCACTCTGGCTTTCGTGAGCGAATTCGCCGCATTTTAAGCCGGCTGTTCGGCGTGTGTGTGAGAGAGATTTCGAAATCACAGAGAGGTGAGAGAGAGCGAGTTCGAAAAACGCGGAAAATTTCATAAGCTGCTTCTTCTTCGGTTCGCTGCGCGCCACTTTTTCGTTTCGTCGTCGTCGTGCCGAAGTGAAAAGCGGCAACGGCGCAGCACACACACATTTGTACACAGCAAACCGATAATTTTCAGCCCCAAAAAAGCTTGAAGCTCTCCGCCAATTCCGCCAATGTTAATTGAACGTTTCGGGGGCAACAGAAAAACAAGGCAAAAACAGGCCTCCAAATGGGTTTTTCGTCTCGTTCTCTGTTTCCCCTTTGTTTTTGCCTCACGACTCCGCTAATTATATTTTGCCGCTGAAAATCCAGCTCATTTTGCCATTGTTTTCCCCCCAAACTTGTGTGTCTGCAAAGTTTGCCTTTGTCTGCGCGAATCTGGCCCCAAATTGCGGGAGTTTTGCTATTTGAAAGGCCTTTTTGGGCCGACTTCTCCAGCAGATTCCCACTTTCACCGACATTAGCATGAATAGAAGCTGGCGCGATTCCCAAATGACAAAAACTCATAAATTGGAGGAGCATTGTTGGGAAAGTAAAGTGGAAGTTGGTCCAGAGGAGCTATTAAACAAGGAATATTTAACTTATTTCCTAGATTTCTTATTCAAAATGTCTGAAAACTTGGGTAAAATTTACAAACTCAAGTTCGTCTTCAATCTGAAATTCATTTTACCGAATAAGTACACATTAACAGTGGCGGACAAAAGTCTAGATACGACCCCCTGTTTTTGGACTTTATTCAATCCAATAGCTTTTTCAGGAAAAGTAATGATGCAGTTTTGTTTATACTGCCATTATTATACTATAACCAAAATTTTATTCTGATTAAACAAAAACTTTTAAAGATATAAACAAAAAACCAAAAAATGGCACTGACAAAAGTAAACATACGATTTCATAGTTTGCACTTTATTGATATAATATTGATATATTTAACAAAAGTTAATATATTTTTGGGCCTTAATAACTGCCTATAGACGTCTGGGAATCGAAGCCACCAAATTATCCTGCTCCTTCCATGCTATATTCTGCTCTGATAAACTTTAACTCTTCTTTGGGAAACTAAGCTTAAACTAGTAGGTTTTGCGGTAGCTTAGAGCTTACATACTATATGTACATATTTTGAATTAATAGAGAGTTTCTTCAGAAAAACACAAGTATTTATAATAAATAGCCATGTAAATTTACACTTTTCGGAATTCCTGTTTAGGCTCGATTACCACGATTTGTTTTAACCCTGTTATCTGATTGGAACTCGCGCAAAGTCTTATAAAGTCTTTGTAAATAATATTATTAAAAATAAGAAAGAACTTTGTTTTAAAATTAAAAAACAAATAATAAATTTCTTGGCTTCTGCCAAATGTTTATTAATTCTTTTTTTAAGCATTATCCGTGGCTTTGAACCACGTGATCCTGTAAGCTAATATTGATATAACGGACTAAATATGCATTAAGTATTTACTGGCCCTCGACAAGCTACACCTCTGTTGCATTGGAGGTAGAATGACGCTTCCGGTGTCAGCTAAAAGCATCTCAGAGGAGGTAGAGAAGTCGGAGGAGACAGTGAGGTTGGAGTGTTCCAATTGAAAGGCTTAACTCGTATACCCCTTGTCCAAGGCCAACGGCACTAAGCGGCAGCCCAGAGTGAGCTTGACCTGATTGGTTTTTCCCAGTATGAGCCGCCGTTCCTGTGATAGGCGCTGAGGATGTAATTCTCCTCGAGTTCCTGGCGATTCAAGTCGGCCTTTATGGCGACAACAAATTTCTAAACCGCCTTTTATGGGCGTGAGCCACGGGAAGATTATAATTAACCCTTTTATTATCTCTCAGCGACCACACACCGCCATTCACCGTCACTGTTTGATCCTTTTGACCTGGGTTTTGGCAGTCTGTTGAGTCTGAACTTACATATGTATGTTAATTACAAAATGTAGATATCATGATAAAATTAAATAAAGTTCTCCCATTGGGTCCAAATCGTTCGATTTAGGGGCTTACGTTGACAGCTCGTGTTTATTCATAAGCACACATTCTATTGTCATTTCACTCACACTTACATAAATTATTAAAAACTTAATGTAAATGACATACTGATTCAAGGCAAACAGACCAAAAACTGTCGTTTTTTAATTCGAGTTCAACCTCTTTTTTTATAATATCTCTGAAAGTCCATATATTATCCTTTTCCAACTATTTTTTACGTAAAATTGTATTTGTTCAATACCTTGGAAAATTTAAAAAGGGGAAAAAATCTATTTTTTTAGTATCCAGTATTACTGTTGACAAAGCAAGCTATAACTGTATATTAACCCATCGATAATATTAAAGTTGTTAAAGAATAAAGGTGTTTTAGGACCCACGGTACTTAAATTCACGTAATATGGTATGTACATAAATATGTAAATAAATTGTTTAGTTCTTTGTGAGTATATTTGAATGTCGGTTCTCAAAATCGGATAGTCACACTTACTTATTTTAAAACACATTTGTATTTTTTCACGTTTTTTCTTTGTCCAGTTAGACGTGCTATAAGACAAGTGGATATATTTTTTACGAACCTTTGCCTAATTTTCTGTTTAAGATGTGTGTTCAATGTTCGTTTGAATCCTTTTTATCCTATTCTCTATTTTTTACCCTTAAGTAGAAAATGTGCAGGCTTTTAAAAGAGGTAACCCAATTTGCCCTGTTTTAAAATGCTTCTTATGATCTGTTTCTGTTAAATTTTATTTGATTTCCATGATTTAATGTCAAAATTTTGGGTTTCTTTTATATGAAGTAAAACTGAGACTTTGGGTGTTGAAAAGAAAACTATACCATTGAGTTCGGAATATTGTTTACATATTTTTTGAATAATTACTATTTACCTAATTATCAATTTAAAACATCCTAGCTTATAGAAGAAAATGTAAAAAGATATTGACTTTAGTTTATATTTATTTGTATGATAAAAAGAACTAGACTTCAAGTATTAAGAAACAAAATAAGAAAACAAACGAAAACATTAAATCATTTGTTCTTCGAGCCGGATTTGAACCGTGATCCCAACTGAGCTATCAAAGGTGCAAGCGGAGCATGCCAAAGGTCGTGATAAGCTGGTGTGCGAGGCTGCGGGCTGCCCCCGCTGACCGCTGTGCTGTCGTCGCCCGACATCGCGGCAACCACAACAAAATGTATGCACATAAAAAGTAAAGCGCTCGAAAAGCAGGCACAAATCAAAGTATAAAGTAACAAACAGAAGCAGCGGCGAAACGCTGATGTTCCAAATTCAGCGCAACTTTCGCTAGTTGTCGCCGCTGGGGCCTACAGCTAGGGGGGGGGGGAGGGGTTGGGTGGCTGGGCGACGGGCGCTGTGCAAACGTCATCAACATAATTTTCATCACTCAGAAATATGCTGATGAAAGACGCCGAACAGCCGCCAGCCGAAAGAGCCGAGCCCAGCCGAACGATTCCACGAAGTGCTCGAGAGAGAAAATGACAGATCGGGTGGTCGGCAGTGCTGCCAGAATCTCGAAGCAAAAATTGCTAGATTTGTATACACATGTATAAAAAACTTTCTGCCTGTAACTGACATCCTTGTAAATCTATTAGTAGAAGTCAAAATCTTTTAACCCAACGTCATGAGCATTTATGCCATTTGACCAAATCTTCAATACATCCCAAAAGAGAGACTTGAAAATATATAAGAAAAGGTATACAAAAGCATTTAACATTAAATTTCACATAGCTTTTAAAAGCCGCTAGCTATAGCTATGGTGACAGCACTGACATTACCCCCACTCCTCGAGAGTTGGGTGGCTCAGTGGGGAGTGGAGTGGGAGAGAGGTGATTGCCGTGCCAGAGAGCCCGTGCAATTGAGCAACTGTGACGTGGCTGGTGAGGAAGAGCGGAAGAAAGAGGGCGAGCACGGGCACAATGCAGCGGAAGCAACTCATCGGTGGCACAATGGGCAGACTTTGTCCAAGGGCCCCAGAACCTTTCCACCTCCTCAGCTCCCCAGCTCCGCTCTCCCCTTTGCAACAACAAAGCGACTGCCGTGACACTCCATTTTTATTTTTCAACGCTGCGACGCTGGCACAAAAGCAATTTCCCATTCCACCTACCGCGCACCTCCCCTCCACGCTGCACTAATTGGAGCACATGATAAAGTAACTTTTGGGGCAGCACTAAACTTCCAGCAGCGTCTGGCACACACACTCAGAGGTACAGTAAGAAAAACTATCTCGGTAGTTTGCAATTATGCTATAATTATGATCTTTGCATTTTACTCCTCTTTAAACTGTAGTAAAAAACATTTTAAAAGGGAATGTATATTTTAAAATGTTTAATATAGCAAAACTCGGGGTTATTTGAGAAAAATTGTTGAAAATAGATCGAATATTAATTTTCATCCCTAAACTTTGCAATTATAATGTTTTTTTTTTAGCCATAATCTTAGCTTCTCCCGCTAATTGAGCTGTAGTAAATACTAATTAAATATGTACATATCCGTTTCTTCTTGAATTTTAAACAAACATACTCGATACATTCCTGATAGCAATTATAAAATTTTTATAGCCATAACTTTACTAATAACCGCCTTTTAAATTGTTTTAAAAATAATTGTAAACATACTTTGACCAGCATGCCAAAATTACAGATTTTTGGATAAATATTGTGAAATTGATGGAATCAAATCGAATACTCGCTAAAGCAAATTTCTGAAACTATCAATTAAATAAAAAAAATAATTTGAGGGATAGGGATTTTTAAAGAGTTCTAGTTAAGTTAAGCTTCCAATTTTAAACATGTTGATATTCATCACCAGAATATTGCCTTATCTTGCTTATAAAATAATAGTGAAAAGTAATATGAAATAGTTAAATAAAGTATAATTTTGAAATTTTAACTCACACCGAATTTTCTGATTATTGGATAAATACTTCATCCAGTAATAAATGTATCGAATCAAAGGCTTAATTTAGAGATCACAAAATGGTAAGAATAAAGTTGATTCGTAACATAAAGAGAAAATATCATCATAATGTGTAATCCTAAGACCATTATACAAATATTTCTGTTTGAACATACAAACAAATATTGAATACACAATTAGCAAACTTGTATAATAATAAAAACACAGTTTCTACAAGTTTAAATGTCGCACTTAAAGAAGCCATCTTAAAAGGCATTAGATTACTCTTTAGAAAACAAAAAAATTACCTGAAATAATAATCTTTTTCCTCTGTAATGCCACCCACTCACTTGTCACGAAAGGTCTCTGGAGCTGCAACCTTTCCAGTCAGCAGCTCCGTTGCTATTTTTTCAGGTTTTTCCTCTTTCGCCCTTTTGCGCAAAATGTCAAAATATAAATCAATTAAGTTCCCGGAAAACTTTTGGTTTGGAACTTTCAAAGCAAATTTATCGCTGCCACATCGTGTTGCAGTTGTCTGTCTGGGAAAACGCTGGTGATGGAAATGGTGTGTGTGTTGCAGTGTTTTCCCTGCGGCGGGAGAGGGTCGGTCGGGTCACTACCCCATGTGGATGAGGGATAAGTGGGTTTGCTGGGCATCCAAACTCCATTTTGTTGCCGGAAATCTGCGGGCTTATGAATTACGCAATTTATGGACTTTTAATGCACAAATGCATGCGAATGATAGAGAAAATTACAAAATAATGGAATCTCTGTGTTGTGCGGAATTTATTGTCTGTGACGATATTACAAATTAAGCCTTTGGCATTACAGTTTAATTTACATTTTGTATGATTGAGTGGCATTCATATGAAAAATAGAGAAAAATAAATACGATTAAAAAAGTATTTCATGATTAAAGCCATTCGTTAACTTTTTTACATTAAATATTTAAAGTTTAAAGTAATTCATAGAAAGTATTCAGTTTTAAATGAACTCTAAACCTTATTGTAATTATTTTAAAATTAATACTGCAAGCTAAATAGCACCTTGGAGGCCATCAAAGAATCTTGCAGTTCATTCAAAATGGTGGAAAGGCAAGAAAATATATTCATTTCCGCAGGTATTTGTATAAAACGCCCTGAGTTGGATTATTTATGATGGAGATCTTTATCTCCAGCCATAAAACATTTGATAGATCCATCAATTACCTGCCTTGGCTCGTGCCAACTTTCATCTCAAATCAAACAGAGATCTAAGCGACGCGAAAGTTCATTAAGTTGCACCATGTTTGGGGGCTTAGAAAGTTGATACTCGTTGGATCGACAAATATCTCCGATATCTTCAAAGGCGATATTTACAAACATTTCGTACAACTTCGATTTATATATGTTCATATTCGTAATTATTTCAGAGCAAGCAGTTGGAAGTATGGGCATTAATGATAAACAAAGAAATCATTTCAAACCCAATTTCAAGGCGAGCAAATGTTTACAGAGAGACACAAATACACATACATATGTGTGGAAGGGAGATTGGAAGAGGGAAAGAGAGAAAAGAGATTGGAGATTGGAGAAGAGGAAGCGTTTAATCAGTGGAATTCATTAAGTTGAACGAAAATGAAATGAAAACATTGAAATAAACAAATTGAAAATGCGTCTGGTTAATCTGCTGATCTCAATGGAATTTGACTCTCTCTGGGAAGTGGGATATATACATGTGTGTATATATTTTTCTGTCAAAGCGATTAGTGCAGAGAGAAAAAATTAAGTTGATTTTTTAAGGTTCATGTGGAAAAATATTGTTTATATTTGTATGCATGTATGTATGTAGGAAAGAGATAATAGGGCTTTAATAAATTTTAGGTTTTATTATGAAAATAGTCCTAGTAGGAACCACACAATATACATATATATTTTAAGGAAAGAACAATTGAAATGAACCTTAAAAGTCTTTTATATGATCTCTAGTTTATTATATTTATATTCAGCATCACCAGGCGAGTCGATCTAGCCCGTATATCCACATGAAATAACAGAGCTCAGTTGCTTTATAAAAAGTCTAGTAAAGTTTGCCTAAAAAATCGCTACTTAATTAACTTGAATACGTAAGATTATATTGAATTTAGTACTACTATTTTAAAATTATTGAAATAGCACCCTAATTTTATGACAATTTTGAATATATTTTGAAGATTCAAAGAAACGTTTTGGAGCTTGTAGGTTACGATCTTTCTTTCATAGATTGCTAATCAGACTTTAAAATGCAATATTTTGTAAATTTCCCAAAACAAAAATATAAATAAGCTTGTTTTAACTTGGCTAAAACCTATATTGATCTCATAAAATCATCATCATCTAATTCAATTCGTATTTGCTTTGCTTTTTGTGGCCTAAACGCTGGCTGAACCATTTTCGTGCTATTTGTTCATTTTGTTTGAGCTTCCACTCTCGTATTGCCAAACGAAATTTGATACTTTTTGCCAAGGAGAGCGGAGACAGACAAACAAACAAACATAGTCGCACAAACACTCGAGAAACTGAAAGATATCCGCGAGACGGGGCTTCGAACCTGGCTTGGAACGGTCGCCGACTCTGGCTCTGAATTTGTAGATGCCGATAAGTAAAATGTATCTGCGCGGCTCCAAAGCTAAAAATCGAGGCGCAAAATTCAATGCGAAACGGCAACACAAACAACTAGCACACAATACCAAAAGCGTAGCCGTAGCCGGCAACAACAACGCCGGCGAGTATAGTGTATAGAGCACAACAACAATAATAATAGCTTGCATAAATGGAACCAGTTTTGAGGCCGAGCAGCCAAGCAAAAGTCGAGACTTTAGTTAGCGTCAGCTTTTGAGTAAATTTATGCGGCCAGTTGAGAAGCGCTGTGGCCGAGTGGCTCCGGCTCTGGCTCTGGCTCTTGGGTCTTGAATCCGAGTCTGAGAGTCTCTGGGAGTCTCGTCTCTGAGGCCCAAACAGAAACAGACAGACGGCGGCCTCTGTTTAGACATCCAACTTTGGGGAGCGGAGATGGAGACGATGGAGGTGGAGAGCCTGAATCTCACAAGCGATTCCGGAGACTTCGTTTGAGACTTGAAAGCCGAAGACTTGCACGTAGAGAAAAATATGGGTCTGTGATTGGGTAGTTTATGTTATATTAGGATTACAGATAGCACTAGAAGTCAATGAAAAGGTTGATTTCTATGTGAAAAAACTAGAAAAAAAAATCTAGTTTATTTGACATTTTCTTTATTTTATTTTTATTAAATATTGTAATTAACTGTTAAGGGTTTTTAGCTAACTGAATCTCTAGCTCGGCTTTCGATAATTCGAGACTATACACACAGAATACGTATATATGTAAATGTAAATATAGATAGATCATATATAGGAATGATTTTCCAGATGATTGTAAGCCGAATTCCAACCTTTGATCCCATCAGTGGACATTTTACTATGGTCACATTAGTGCCCATTTAAGCGACCATATCCCAGAATTCAAACTTGAGAATTATTGTGAAGCAATTTTTAATGAACTTTAGGAAATAACACTTTTTACAGAGCCCTTAAAACTCAAAAATGAATTTTTAGGTTTATATTAAAGAAAGATATTCACTTTATATATAAAATATGTTTCTGGTATTTTAAAACATTAATTTTTAAAAGAAATTATAGCTTCTAAAGTACCTTAGTCTTAGGTTTTTTTTAAGTGTCTTACAAGATGACATTTCCACAATTTTATCTGCCTTGTCAACAGCTAATGACAGAGAGTTTCCTCAAATAATGGTCCTTGTTTTGTGCAAAAATAGTAGTTATATAGTCTTATTTATGTTGAAGGTCTTTTATTTAGCAAAAAAACAATAAAACTGCCCCCAAATATTTAATAAGTAATTGTTTTTCTCTCTGCACAAACAACATGTGAATATTAATGCTGCGATTGGGATCGCAATACCAAGTTCTGGTGACAAAATCTGTAGACTGTTCTCCCGCCTCTTCTTCTCTTCCTCCTGGCATTTTCGTGTGCAATTTAAGTTTTTTATTTTTTTATTTTCCTTTTCGATTGTGCAAATTGCAAATGAGAACGTGAAATGCCAAATGGGATATACGATGGGATGGAATGGGTTGGCATGGGCTGCGTGTTAAGGATCAAACGGGTTTCCACAGTCTACTACGCGGCGGAGGGGGACGAGAACGAGACACTCTTCGGGGCCCGCTTGACAACTTGATAAAGATTTCATGCCTTTGATTAATATGTTAAGTCCCAGGCAAACGGCCAAACGGGACTCGCCGGCAAAACAGCAAACGGCAAAAACCGCAGCGGCGGCAGTGAAGGAAAAGTGGGGAAAATCAGGCAACACGCACGATACCAAAAGGTGTCCGGAGTCCAGAACATGACAATAAATCAACAGTCTGTTCCAGCAGAGGCAACGAAAAAAAAACCCAGGATGCGGATAAAACGAGGAGTGAACCAAAGGCCACTCGGGAAATTCAATTGATCAGCCAGCCACCGACAATGCAAACATCTAATTTAATCGTACGGGAAGGGCGCACAGTAGCGCCTCTCGAACAAAAGCCGTTGCAAAAATCGAAAAAGTCGTTGTCGC
>JAEIIJ010011923.1:0-41413 GCA_018904815.1 Drosophila ogumai | reverse complement strand
ATGATTGCTTCTGGTACGATGTTATCGGCTAGGCGGCGTCGGTTCACAGCTCCTGTGGACCGCCAGAACAGCAAACTTCGCCACGATGGAATCATTTTAACAATTTTTAAAATATATGTTTCGACGTTGAAGGATGACTGAAGTGAAAGGCTCTGCTGAGTCTAAGATACATTTTTTACAATGTGAAAGTAAAATCAAATAGCCAGCGATTACTTTATAGAAACTAATCTTAAAAGTAAAATTTACCTTGGAACCTTTCTAAAAAAACGTATTAATTGGAGTTTTCAAGTTTATGCATTTATTATTATAATATATGGTGGGCTCGACTCTAGGTTCGAACCCTCAAAATGAATTCTATGACACATTCGGTTATACAAATGGATTTCTTTTTTTAAGTTGTATATAGAATTTTTGTTGTTTTTTTTGTTTAATAATTTTTATTATAATTTTCGATTAACTAAGGGAAAAGACATGCGACGACATAAAATGGACATCGTATATAGGATGGCCACATAAATGTATGCGAAGGAATATATATATATATATATATATACTCGTATATGTAGATATAGGTTCTTTAAGTAAATTGTCTGCCAATCTGCGTATCTATATGCTGTATATATATATGTATGCTTGTATATATATATGTATATGTGGGGGAAGTCGTATCGAAACACAAAGTGAAGACGAGAGTTGGTTGCAAGTATAAAAAATTTCCTCATTCTCCTTATCCGCTTCCTTTCTATAAAAAACTTGATCCTAAATCCACAACCTCAACCTGGCCAGCAGTATGCGTGTGTGTGTGTATGAATTACTGTTTTTTTTCTCAGTTTTCTTATTTCTTTTTTTAGGTGGAAACAGGAAGCGGCAACAAGAGCCAAAGTTCTCATTGCTGTATCTGCGATTAACTCTCCTTATTTTGGTATGCTCGTCTCTAAATATATGTAAATGTATCTATTTATGTTTACAAAAATATATATGTGTATATATATAGTAGATGTAATGTTTTCTGAAGTTTGAACAACTGTTTTCTCTCAAGACTTGTGGAGTTTTAATGTTTTTTCTCTCATTTTTTTTTTGGGATGTGTTGAAAAAAAAGTTGTGGGAATATTTGTATATATATTTAATATTGTATACATATTTCTTGTAAATGGATATGTTTTTTTCACTTTTCACTGACTTTACTTTATCGTTTTTATTGTTGTTTGTGGTGAGGGTTTATTTTTGTTCTGGAATGAATTAAAATCAGAGCTCGCAAGGTTGGGTCTTGTTTTATGAGCTCTGTTCCAAATCGAAGAGTTTGACAAACGAAAGGAAATTTAGGCAGACTGAAAACTTGGATATCAAGAAAACAGGTGTTAGTTTATAATAATAGCTTAGGGCAGCTAAACGCACCGTGTACCGAGTGGGATTTTCTCAACTGGACTTTGAATGGTCTTACATAGAAAAGTATAAAAAAAACTAAGTTCCTACTTAACTAAGGTACAAAATTGGAAACAAAAAAATATGTAGAATAGCATAGAATATAATGTGGAAAAGAATACGGATTATCTTCACCGATTTTTTTTAGTTTTTCTTTTTTAAGAAGCTTTCCTTTAAGGCTAGGGGTTAAGTAGATGGAGTTATTACTATTACAACTATTTCATATTTTGTAGTTTGTATTTTGTGGTTCAATTGTGGTTTATATTTAAAATATTGTATTGTTTTTCGCCTCTCTCTCTCTCGCACTTTGCTCTCCTGTCTCTGTTTTCTTTATATATTTTTGCTTTGTTTGTTAAATTTTATTTTAAATATCACGGCATTCAGCTGAGGTCTCTCTGATCTGATCTATTTCTTATGCTTATATATCTCTTTTTTCAACACGATTTTTATTGCATTGGCATTTCACATTCTAGTTTTTGTTGTAGGGTGTGTGTGTGTGTGTTTTGTATGGTAAAACAAAAAAAATATATTAATAATAATAAAAAATGGCCGACTATTTGGACTACTTTGGAAAAGAAGCTACATTAAGCTAGGATAGCTCGGCGGCGAAACAGAAGACGAAGCCGGAGAGGGGAAAAGCTAGCACCAAGGGAATCAGGGAATCTAGGGCTCCTCGGCGGACCGCGGACTGAAGAGCTGGCTGCAGATGCGTCGCAGCTGGAGCTGGCCACCGATTAGGCCCGCCCGTTGCATTAACTCTCACAAATTCCGCCTGCCCAGCCGAATCTCTGCTCTATCCCGCTGCCGCAGCCGCCTGCTCTCCTCCTCATCCTCGTCCTCGTCCTGATCCTCATCATCCTCGCCATCGAACGCCTGTCCTGCAGTTCCAGCAATTCCAGCACTCTCGCTAAAGTGCATCAGATTGGTGTCCATCAGGCCTCCGCCGCTGCTTCCGTTCGTGAGGCTCAATGGCGGCGACGACTGCGACGGCGGCCCCTCCAGCGACAGCCGGCTGTTGGTGCTGATGCTGCTCATGCTCAGCTGGTCGTCGAACACATCGATGTTGACCACCGTCGAGAGTTCGCCGAACGACTGCCGTATCGGATAGTCGGTGGCTGCCTCCGTTGCCTCCAATTTCTGCGACTTGTGGTTCATCATCAGCATCATCGGGTTGCCCGAGGTCGTGGCATTTGGATTCGAATTCGGTGTGTTGCCTTTGGTTGGAATTATATTGTTGTTGATGTTGTTGTTGTTGTTGTGCGCGGCCAGGCCGTCCAGTTGATCCTTGGTGAAATAGTTGGCTGGAATTTGAGATGGAATATATTAGAAATAGTTTCTAAAATTGCTCAAATTCGATGAAAATGGAAGAGTAAAAGATGTTCATTATTAAATATTTGGACGAATAGGAAACTAAGGCCAGAGTTGGCCAAGTTGGGTCCCAGAAAAGTCTCAGCTTGGCTCTCTTCTATACTCCCTTGAACAAGATATTTTTTGTAAATGCCCCGAAATTGATGTAGTTTAACGTCCCTTTAAATTCGAATTTAAATTTGGCTGTTAAATTAATGTAACTGATTTTAAATAAAATTTAAATCTTAAAATAATAATTTATATAATTCTTGTTAATAATTTAATTTATTTTTTATTCCGATTTAAATAAGTGAAATGCAAACCATTGCAGATGATACGGTATTTTGACCCCCAACAAAAGATCACATTTCTTGTTGTTTTTAACTAAAATTGCATTTATTTAATGATACATCATTTAATTTAATTAAATTTTAGTGTTTAGCGATTTCCCTCATTTGTCTCCTTGCCTTTTTCCATCTCTCAAACGTTAATCAAATCATAAATACTGCGAGTTACATTAAACTTTTTATACGATATCTTTTTATATACAGAAAACAAATAGGATTCCTCTCTCTCTTTTTATTTTACTTTTTACAGTCATTAAATAAACATAGAAAACGAGACAAATAAAAGGATAAAAGTGTTTGTAGGAGACCGTTTTTTTTTATATTAAAAAAAAATTCTATAAATAAACAAACATAAAAACGAAATAGATAAATGTGAGTAGAAAGGGAAAAAAAAACTTGAACGATTTACAGGGAAAACTTAACGAAAGCAAAGCCTAGAAACAAGTTGAAACAAGTTGTGACATTTGGACAGTTTAGTAATCGATAACTAATCGATATTGAATCGATTCCTATTAGTTGTAGTTGTAGTTTGTTTATTTGTTTTGAATTGCTTGCAAAAATCACACGCAGTTGGATAATCAGGCCGGAAAAACTCTGATATTTAGCTTCTCCCGCAGAGGTAATTTCCCTTTCATTTAAATATTATTTTAAATTGAATCGAAAGCCCATATGGAGCTGCTACTACATTATCTTGCTGTAAATATATTAAACGCAATCAAGTGTTTCTTTTTTCCAACTGAGTGTCCTGGGTGTTTGTGTGTTTTTACCATTTCTAGCGCCTTTTACAATTTTTGTATGTACAATTTTGGAGAGCATTAATTTATTCTCGTGTCGTGTAATATAAATATATATCCTTTGTCTATATATAATGTGTATATATAGAGTGTATAGTTTATAGAAACGTATAGCTAACAATATATAACTTTGCACTTAAAAGTTTGGTTAGTATTTAAATGTGTTTTTGTGTGTTTTTTCCTCGTTTTAATGTTTTTTGTTTTGGTTTTTTCACGGTTTTTGTTTTGTTTTTTGTGTTTTGTTTTTTGTAGTTTTCGTTTTCTTCAATTTAATTTATGCACTAAAACTAGAATTTCCTTTTTACTTTCCGATCTCTTCGATAAATCACAATTATTATTATTTTAATTCTTTTTTTTGCACAGTGTTTTGTGTGTTTTTGCGTTTTATGGTTTTTTGTATGGTTTTCTTTTGCTTTTGTTTTCTGGTTTTTGCTGAGAAGTGAATTAAGCTAGAATCTGTCGTGGTTGTCTGTTCCTGGCGGGGATGTCCTTCACACCAAAGTATATATGAATATGAATCTTCCTGCTGCTCCTCCTCTGTTTTCTCTCTGTGTTTGCTGCTCTTCTACTTTGCCTGCTGCCGCTGCTGAACCTGCTCCTGCTCCTGCTCCTGCTTCAGTATGGGCTTGGGTTGGGAGGAATCGAACCCTGGGCTTCGTCCTGCCTGCTCCACTGGCTCTCCTGGCTCTCCCGGCTCTCCTGGCTCTCCCGGCTCTCTTGGCTCTCCTGGAACCCGGTCCGACGACTGCTGTAGTGCATGGGCAGTGGGTGCACTGCCGCCGGTGGATTGGGCCACCCGATTGGCGGCGTACAGATGCCACAGCACCACGAGGCTAAAGACGCACAGCAAACAAATCGCTAATTCTTATCTCTTGCGTCGCTTCGTCTTCTTCTTTGTGGCACTCGGCGGGCTTGTCACGCCCACCGAGGTGACGCCGCCACCGCCTCCGACCCCGACGACACCGCCTCCATCGGCATTGGCAAGGCTTGAGGAGGCGGCATTGCCAGCACCCAAGCCGGAGCCCATAGCACCACCGGAAGCGCTGCTTGAAGACAAGCCCAGGCCCAGGCCCAGACCCGTGCTATCCGTGTGCAGCGTCGTCTCCACGCTGCTCTCCTCCGCCGAGGATGTGGACGACGAGGTGGCCGCCTCTATGGCCGCTATAAGATTGATCTTGTGCTCCAGCTTCTTGGTCTTGAGCTTGTGCGGCGCAGCACTGCTGCCGGATGAGGATTGCTGGCCGTAGGTCAGATTGTCATCGGATGTGGTGGCCGGCACGGGTCCCTCGCTGTCAGTGGTAACAGCCAGGGCTGCGGCACCGCTGCTGCCAAAATGCAGCAGATCCTCGGGCAGTGATTGCTCCGGCTCCTCTAGCTCCCCCAAGCCCAGCTCCAGCTCCAGTTCCAGTTCCCCGTCACCGTCACCGTCGTCGCCGCCCGAGAGGGTCTTGGCCAGCTTCTGCATCTCCACTTGGGAATCGCACATGCTGATGCTGATCAGCGGACGCAGCTCCTCGTCATCCGGCTCCCTTTCGCGGTCGCGCTGCTGCTGCTGCAGCTGGAGCTGCTTCAGTCGCTTGTGCTTCTTGCTGAGCTTCTTGGCGGGCCCCTCCATGATGACAATCTCCTCGGAACCGGACGAGTTGTTCGATGTCGAGGTGGACTTTTGCAGGGATGACGTTGAAATCGCTTCCAGGGGTAGGTAGCTCTGCTCCTCCGGCTCTGGTTCCTCTAGTTCTGGTTGTGCCTCTGCCTCTGCTTCTGCCTCTGCCCTCAGGCGATCCTGCTCGTTCTCATAGTGCAGGGAGCCGCAGAGCGCCAGGATCAGGTTCTGTTCGGTGAAGCCGCGCGGCGGTGGCGATATCCGCCTCGGTATCACCGCACTCTCCTGCAGTGGACTCTCGAAATTGATGAGACTGAGCTGGGTGGGCTCCACATCCCTCTGCGACTTGGCCACCTCCTGGACTTCGAGTGGCTCCAGGGCTGGCAGCGGTGGCAGCTCCTCAAGCGGCTTCAGGCCGCTGAGAAAGTCCTCAAAGTTGTCCTTGACCGAGGAGGAGGAGCGCGGCGTCAACTTTGGCTCCTCTTTCGGGGGCGTAATCAAGCCGGGCAGCAGCTTCTCATCCCGCTTCTTCTCCGGACTCGACTTGCCGGCGGTGGTCTTGCCCAGACTAGGATAGTCCTGGACAGCAGCAGAGAGCTTGGGAGCAGGTGCGGCCTCGGTGACAATTTTCCAGGGACTGGGGATCGGAGGTGTTGCAGCTGCTGGTGCTGGTGATTCCTCCACCACTTTCACCACATAGCTAATGGGTGGAGGAGTGACCACCGATGAGGACGACTTCTCCAGGGGTTTCTCTTTTTCCGAAAGCTTTGTTAGCGGTTTCTCCTTTTCGAGGGTTTTCTCAGTTGGTTTCTCTTTCTCTGTGGATTTTACCTTTTCAATGGGTTTCAATTTCTCTAAAGGCTTCTCCTTCTCCAAAGACTTCTTCTCCTTCTCCAAAGCTTTCTCCTTCTCCAAAGGATTCTCCTTCTCCAAAGGTTTCTCCTTCTCTAAAGGTTTTTTCTCCTTCTCCAAAGGCTTCTTCTCCTTCTCCTGGGATTTCTCCTTTTCCGGCTCTGGTTTCTCCTTCTCCTGAATGGACTTCTCCTTCAACTCCTTTTTCTCATTTTTACTGTTGTCCATTTTCATTTCTTCCTTGCCAGAAGCTTCGCTTTTCTTTCTGGGCACCTCCTTGGCCTCCTGACTCTTGGTTTCGGCACTTTTCTTGTCAGGAGTTGGATTCGGCTTCTTGCCAATCGTCTCTGGTTTTGCCTTCTTGGAGCCCTCGCTGACCTTTTTCTTGGTGTCATCGGAGGACGCCTCTTCTGCCTCGACAGGTGTGTTCACCAGCTTCACCTGCTTGAGAACCTTTTCTGGCTTTTCTTTCGTGAGTTTTTCTAGAGGCAGCTTTTCCTGCAACTCCTTCTCCCCCTCCTCATCCTGCTCCTCCTCATCGTCCGCATTTGTCGTGCTCATCTCCACATGCAGGCTCAGGCCCTGGGCACTGGCACTGCTCACCATCACAGCCGCAATGCTCCGCTTGTTGGCCAGCAGGCTATCGGCATGATCTGATTCCAGATCGGAATCCAGCGGCTGCTCGGGCTCATGCTCCATCTCTGGCTCTGCCTCTGGCTCCGGCTCTGGACTCCTGGGCTTCTCCGCTGGAATCGCGGCTCTCCCGCTGGCCTTTGGCTGCTTGTTGCTGCCACCACTCTTGGTCTTCTTGGCAGATGATTTGCTGCTGGCAATGGCTGGCGCTGGCGCTGGAGCGGCCTCGTCCTCGGAGGTGCAGCTTCCGCTCTTCTGGCTGGCAGTTTTATTGTTATTGTTGGTGCCCTTTGGCTTGTTGAGATGCGACAACTCGGCGAATCTCTGGGCTTGAGCTGCATCCTCGGCAGAGGCCAAAGAGCGGAGAGACTTTTGTTGCTGCTGCTGCTGCTTTTCCTGTTGCTGCTGCTTTTGCTGCTGCTGTTGCTGCTGCTGCTGCGCCTTGTGCGTTTGCTTCTGCGACTTTTGCTTCTCCTTCTGAACCAACACCTCGTCCACCTCCTTGGCAATCACTGGGACAATCAGCTTATTGGCCAGCACCACCGGTGGCTGGCAATTGGCAGCCTGCTCGGGGTTATCATCCCGATTGCGTTGGAGCAGCTTTTGACGCTCAGTGGCATCATTGCAAAATATGGCCACCACCGGACGGAAGAGGGCCTCGTCACAGTTCTCATGGATCACGGTATCCTCGGCGGCCAGCTGGCCCACCACCTCGTCCAGCATATCCGTTTGCAGTTCGCCCGAGATGCCCGCATTAAGATCGGTGACCGTTCCCAGGGGATTCACCATTTTCTCCACACGCGAGTAGCTGCAAATGTTGGGCAAAACGGAGGCCAGAGCGGAAATCGTTGATGAGCCGGAGTCCAAGTTCTGCGGAGTGGTCTCCTCCGCATCCTCCGATTCGTCCAGCTCGTTGAGGCTCTCGTGCTCGGCGAGGGCATCGTAGTAGCAGGCATTATCACAGGTCGAGGCGGTGGCTGTGGGCGCCGTTGATGTCGCCGCTGCCTCCAAGGAAGCCAGCGGCGATGGAGTCGAGCGCGCAGCAGCAGCAGCAGCAGGATCTCCGCAGGAAGCAGGAGCCTGGTGATCTGCTTCGAAGATAGAGGCGAAGGCGGACGGGTCAACAAACGGTGGGCGGAACACAGAGCGGAGAATAAACGAGAAATAGAAGAAGAAGAGAAAACAAATTATGAGAAAAGCGCATTTGTTTGTTTTTTTTTTTTTTTTTTTTCGTCAAAAAACAAAAAGCCAAAAGCGAATTTTTTGGATCTTGATTTGGATCTTGATTCGAAATTCGAAATTGTTTTATTTTTCGGCAATACATTTTGACATTTGATTTTTGTTGTCTTTGTTTTTATTGTTTTTTTTTTTTCTCTCTGTAAACTTGATTTTTTTTAATATTAAATTTAAAAAAACAAAACTATATTCTTTAGCAGTTGATCGATCGAAAAGGAAGCGGAAAACACTCAAAACAAATAAAAGAAAAATCGAACGGAACAGAAAATAAATAAACAAACTTTGTAAAAACGAAAACGATACTTTTTGAAACTCTTTTATTTTTTTAGTGTGAAAAAGTTTAACGAAAAGAAATTAAAGTTGAGAAAATAGCGTGACAATACACGATGTTTTTATTTGAATTTTTAATATTTCAATTATACTTTTTTGTTTGGGAAATAAACGTAAGAAACTGGAGAATTTGGTATATTTGTGATTATATATTTTTGAATAACGTTCTTGAAACTCAAATGGCTTTGGCTTTTTATTAGAAGATTCATGTAGATTAATGTGCTCTTTCCTCTCAATCGTTCTCTTTCTCTCTCGCTCTCGTTCTCTCTCCCATCTCACCATCTCACTCGCCCTCAGTCACTCAACAAAGGCTATCTCACTCGCACGTGCAATGATACTTTTACGCAGAAGAATTGCTTTGTTTTTTTTTTTATAAATCAAAAGTGTATGAAACAAATCACAAGAGACAGGGGACAAACAAGGAAAGAACCCGCAGAAGAGAGTCTTGCAGAAGAATAGGAAGAGGGTAGCAGCAATAATTTGATTCCTTACTCCAAGGACTTGTGGTGGAAAAGGTTTAAGCGTCTGGTGAAAAGGGTTAGGGGATGGAAAGCAGTGTAAGCCAGAGGTAAATCGTGGTGAAAAACCTTCTACCAGGAAAAACCAGGCTGGATATCAAGATCAATCAGATTAACCCGATGAAATTCCTTAGATAATGGTGAAAAAGCGAGCTGTGGTGTTGGAGAAGAATTTAATTTGGGGGGAGGGGCTATTTTTTTCGGTTTCTGTTAGGAGGAATATCTGCTGTGTCAAAAATGTTGTTAGCTTAAATTTAGTTGCATTAAAATAGAAATAGATCACAATTTATTGGGCTGGACAAAAAACACCAAAGAAAATTTTGTTGTTAGGTTTTGCTTAAGCTTAAGCGATGTGTTTCTGCTATAAAAAAAAACAAGGAAGAAAAGTTCAACAACAACTGAAGGTTCAAAAAACACCAACACACCAGGCTTTTCACCACAATAACACACGCACACACACACACACAGAGAGTGGGGAAAGTGAAATGGTAGATAAATGGAGTTATGAAAGAATCATGCAAAAGTGAAAGTGAGAGGAGGGAAATTGATGGATATTACATCATCATCAGCAGTATCAATATCGTATTTGATCATCATTATCAACAACCAACAACCAATGCCAATTTCGTGGTGTTTCATAATCAACATTAAAATATATAGCCTTTTTTATACGTTTCACCAAAAATATTTAAATATTTGGAATTAAACATTTTCGTTTTGAAAGCGTTCGAACTTAAACAACATAAGAAATATATATGTATTTGTATTTGTATTTGAATTGTATGTATGTGTGTTTCCAAAACAAAAACAAAAAATAAACAGTAAATAAAATCAAAAGTAAACAAAATAAAAGAAAAACAATAAACAAATGTATTAAGGATAGTAAACAAGTCATAAAACAAAAGAGAATTGTGAAGACATCGAAGAAACCGGCTAACCAGAGACATTATAATATTTATTTTTTTATTTTTAATAATATTAATATTAATATACATTAATATTAAATCTTATATTTCAGGCTATTATTATAAGGTCCTTGGGCTAAGGACTCTTGGCTGGGGTCTTTCGGTAGCTCCAACTCACTTGTGCGCAGCACTCTCCACCACCCCACAAGCGAGCTAGCTTCACATGACCCCAGCCAGGAGGACATCAACACCGGCGGCTGCTAGCTAGCATTCAAATGGTCTTGCACAACATGCGATATCGAGGAATTCTGATTGAATTCGACTGTGGATCTCCACTCACCCGTTGTCTCACGCCTTGCCGCCGCCGTCGAAGGCGATTCACGCATGGCATCCGCCAGATCCTCCTTGAGACGAGTGTCCCCATGCCCGTAGTCCGAGTCCAAGTGGCCATGCCGGAAGCGATCCATCAACTTGGGACTCTGCTCTATGCTGCCTATTATGGGGTATAAAATGGTTGAGTCTCCAGCTCCCAGCTCCCCCTTCCTTTGGGCTTCACTTACTGTACGATCCCGATTCGATGAGCACTGGTACTCCGGTTCCACTGCGACCGGTGATACCCGACGAGCCCCCGATGCCAGCTCCTCCCGCCGAGGTGGCCGCATTCAAGGACTGTATATTCAACGGACTGGAGCGATCCTTGGCTCCACCCACACCCAGGCAGCCCGGTCCCAAAGCTGAGGCATTAGCAGCCGTCGAGGGCAGAGTGGTGGTCGAGGTCTTGGTGACGCCAATCTCCACTGCCTCGGCATCCACATGGTTCAGGTTGGAGCTGAGGAAACATAAACATAACATAAGTATTCCGAAGAGTCTTGATCCTGAACCCCATTCCTTACCCGCTGGGCGTGTTGTAGTTCTTGAAGACGAACTGCGGCCCCATCCACAGGCGACGATGGGGACCCGCATGCGTTATGATCTCCACCTGGGCCAGCCAGCTCTCGGCCCGCTCGTCCGGCTCGTCGAATTGATGGGCGCTGTCCAGCAGCAGGCTGGCATGGCGATCCTTGATCAGCCAATTGTCCAGCCCCAGCGGTGGTATGATTTCTTGAGATCCATCCTTGCGCCGCCCCAGATTCCACTGGGCGCGTGCCTCCACCTCCAGCTCGATGGGCGTATCATCACATATCTTCTCTTTGGCAACATCTGTAATCGGGGAACAAGAATGCGTTAGCCGGGAGATGCAGGAGACCAGGATATGGGGGTCATCACTCACTTGAGGCCAGCTTCGTGTCCAGATCATACTGGATAAGCGCCCCGTGGCCGGCCATTACGAAGAGCGAGTCGACCGCCTTGCGCTGGACGCGATGCGGCTGCTCTCGTGTCGCCATCGGTGGCTCCAGTAGCCAAGATCTTGACTTGGCAAAGATGGAGCAAACGCTCAGCGGCTTCCCACTGTCATCCGACAGCGAGGACAGACGCTGTCGCTGCCGATGATGGCTGCTGCTGCCGCTGCCGCCACCGCCAATGCCTCCATGGATGCCGGAATTCAATCCAACTCCCATGCTGCCCACGCCACCACCGCCTCCGCCTCCTCCTCCTCCCCCAACGCCCGAGCCCAAGCCCGCTGATCCTGGCGGTGATCCCAATGTGAAGGGCTGCCGCAGCTGAGCCAGTGGCTGCACCACCGCCGGCCTGGGATATGGCGGCAATGTGGGATTATGGTACGGCTGCAGCGACTGCACGAACGTCGTGCTCTCCGAGTGCGAAATCGGTGAGCTGGAGCGACCATCCGCTCCCAAGCCGGCGCTCCTATGGAACCTGGACAGCTTGTTGACCACATGCAGCGAGGTGTGCGTGCGCACGCCCATGGCCCCGCCGTAGGGCGTTATGGGGAAGACGTGGGTAGTGCCACGCAGCGTGGAGACGGCCACCCAGCGCGAGTCCAGGGAGAAGGCAATGTGCTGCACTTTGGCGCTTGTATCGCCTCGATGCAGCACATACAGATGATGCACGGCGGCCAGGCTGGGGCCCACTGGATGCGGTTGGACGCGGAACACATGGAAATCATGGCCACGCCGATCGGCGGTGAGCAGCAGCATCCCGGAGCTGTCAAACTCCATAGCAACCAGTGCCTCGCTGTGGGCCACAAAGTGGGCAACAATCGGATCACCGGCTGCCTGTGAGCCGCCCGTTGCGCTCAGCGGTGTGCCCGACGTGGGGCTGTAATCCTTCACCGGATGCTGTGGGCAAGGAAATCCAATAAAATAATGTATTCTGAAACCTGGATCCTGGAAACTCACCTTTACATCGATGATAGTTACCACGCCCGACTGCTTGGCATCCGGGCCGCCGCTGGCCGAATCGAAGCTGCTGCTCTTGGAGCTGGCACCGCTGCCGGCGGTGGTGCCACCGGTCAATCCGGCGGCCACCTGCTCGCCCAGCTCGCGCAATCCCTTGCCCAGGGACTTGGCCGCATTGAGCACTGTTGCCGTATAGCTGGGCACACCCTCGCCGTCGCATCCGCCGCCGCTGCGCTTGGAGTGCAACAGCTTGTGCTCCGCGTATGCCAGCCAGCGTGGGCCAAGGGCAATGGGATTGGGATTAATCCTGCAAGCAGAAATCAGTATTTTCTCATTGGGAATCACCACAAGGACAAGGTAAGCACTCACCCCGGACTGGGATAGCAGGTGGTGATGGTTAGACGGTCCTCCAGTGTCCTGGCATCGAAGACGGCTATCCGTTCGTGGAACGTAATGACCACCGCCGACCTGTTCGCCTGGATGTCCAGCACGGCATTCTTGAACTTGATCGTCTTGACCTGAACGCCCGTTTTCAGTGACAGAAAGTTGACGGCACTGAATTGGGCAGCTGCCGAAACAGCGCCACTGCCGCCGCCTCCAATCCCACCACCGGAGCCACCAACTGTGCTGATGCCGCCGCCTCCGCCGCCCATGCCCGAATTGCCCGCAAGGAGGCCACTGGACGCTGCACTGCCACCATCGACAAGAGCCACCAGGGGACGCTTCTCAGCGAAGGCATCGACGGGCTCATCTGCCCGGCCGTTCTCGTCCAGAGCTGCTGCCGTTGCCGGCGTGGGCAGCACCCGGAGGGCAGTGACGACGCCGTGGCGCCACGATAGCACCTCAACTGCCTCACCGTTGGCGGGTATGGCCCACACCTGAACGCCCAGTCCGTAGCCGAGGATCAGGAGCAGCGGTGGAGCCGCATTTCCCTCCAGCTCCCAATCGTCGCCGAAACGTGGATCACTGACATCCGCACACGTCTCGAATCGGGCCCAGGTGATGGTGTCCTTGGGATCCTGAACCGGCTGATTGGCCAAGGTCACATCGTTGATGAATCCGATGGCCGAGTCCAGAATGGAGCGGTCCGACACGGTCTGCGGCGGCACAATGGCGGGCAGCGTGCCCGTTCTCGAGCCGGAACCGGAGACATGACCGTGACTGGAACCGGAACCCGATCCGGAGACGGAGGAGCCCGGTCCAAGGCCGGAGCCGACCACGCCGGTGGGATGGCGGCGAGGCGAGTCCGCGGACATGATGCGGCGGCGGTTACTGGGCGATTAGCTCCTGAATCGCTCCTCTCTAGCTGCTACCACAGCTGCTGCCAATGATGCAGTGCCTCCACACTGGAGGGCAGGGAGGGCTGGCAGTGGGTGTGTGTTTGTGTATATGGGGGGGTTGCTTGGCAGTCTTGCTCCCGCTTTTCTGTGGCTCTCACTGTTCTAGCTCTCCCGGAGACACTGCGTCTGGGTTCGAATCTGTCGCCTCTTTTTCTCCGCTTTCGCCGCTCTTTCGCTTTGTTGTCAACTGCAAATAGAAAGCAAAGAGAGTAAATAAACAAATTGATCTATCTCACACAGACACATGCAATGTTGCAATACGTTCGTGTTCTCTCTTTTGGCTCTCCTTGTAGGCAATTGGGGTGGACCCTGATTACAAATAAATGTGTTTATATATTATTACAGTATTTGTTTGGTTCATACAAAACAATACGTCCAAGGCTCTTGAGTTCGAACCCCATTAACGAGCTTTCACAGAACGATCACAATACTACGCAGTGAGTCGAGTCATTTTTAATATCTTGACAAAAACAAAAACATCTTGCCGAACATGGTGAAATGTGAACTGTGAGGTCATAACATGAATCTGCGATAACCATCACATGATGAAAATAAGCACAAATAAAATAAGTTGCTACATTCGAGAAAGTAACCAATACAGCAAATCTAAACACAACTCCAATGATGCCAGCTCTTATTTGAGATTCCACAAGTGTCCACCCTAGTGCGCACATTTCATAGTTTCCTTTGGTCATTCCATTTCGTTCCGTTTTGTTTTCCCTTTGTCTCAATCAAACTGCTTTAATCTTTGCACGGAGCCACCCCCCACTGCCTGCCTCTGCCCCAACACCACCCCTTCCCCCTCGACCCCTTCACTTCTCTTACCAATTTATTAGCGAATTACGTGTATTTTCAGCTTTACATTTATTTTTATTTGTCTTTTTTTGCATTACTTTCTCGGTTGTGCCCCTGTTTCTTTTGTCAATTTCAGTTTCATGGGGCGTAAATTAAGTGCAATAAAACAACAACAGTAGCACCAAATAATGCTTACAATTTGAACGTAACAATCAACGCAAAAATAAAAAAATATTTGTTGTTTTTTTCGCGAAAAAGAAAACGAAAAACAAACTTCAAACAACAACAATAAATTTCCAAAGTCACGCAGAAATCATCAGGCCATTTGTTTTTGCATTAGCTTCTTGTTTTCGCCTTCTTTTTATGATTGCTATTCGCCAGCAGCAAACGGAGGGCACAGCAGAATGCAATATGCAAACACAAAGAGGCTAGAAATCAGTTGTTTTAGGCCATTTTCTTCTCCTTCTACTAAGTCCTCTTAAAAGGAAAAAAAAATAGCAAAGCAACAGTTGTCCAGCTAAAGAAATATAAATACATACACACAAATGATACAACTGATACAATTAAATATACAAGATACAAATGTATCTTAGTCAATTAATGACTTGTAGTGCATTAACTGAAAAAAAAAACTATTAAATAATTATATAGAATAACAGCAAAGCAAGAAAAATAATGAAATCAACTTGCTTATAATTAAACCCATCGGAGATACTACAAACGATAAAAGATACAAATGTATCTTAAAAAATTGATGACTTACAATGCATGACCTGAAAAATCTACTATTAAATAATTATAGAGATTAAAAAAATGGAGTGATCACTTTAAACGCTTGAGGTATGCCCTACAAATTAGATATGTACATGTCTTGGGTTTACAATTTAAGACCTAGTTAATATCTTCAAATTTAATATCTAAAAAGCTGTCCAAATTCAAGGCGAACAGACTGATAAACAGACTTTATTTTATGTTTTTAGGAACATTTAGAATTAGATATTTGTATTTCTTTTACATTAAAATTGTCAATGATACCCCATTCAAAAGACAACCTATCAATGATTACTAAAGTTTCGATTTGTTGCAAATGCACTTTGCGAAACTTTTCCACGTGCGATGGCGATTGATTATATTTCACCACACAAGTCCCATTTTCATATAGATAGAAATGAGGTAATTAACAAGCACGATTATATACATACGTATCTATCTATGTACACATACTATATGCACATGGAATTGCAATTGGCAGATGATAAGACACGAAGTCGTGCAGTAAAGGCGTAATGATTCAATTAAACGCTAGTAAAAAATGCCAAATACTAGTAAAGAATTTTGCGAGTGGAAACCACTTACGAGAACTTAAAATTCCTAAGACAATATTGTGACCTATGAAACAGGGGGAGAGGGTTAATAATCAGCAGGGAGGGCTTAAAGGTTAAGCCTAAAAACGGTATCACAAAGCAGAAGGCGGAAGGGGAGAAGGCGAAGGTGGGAGGAGTGCATATGCATACGCTGCATTCCTCAATTGGCTTGACACACGCGCAACAAAAACAAAAACAAAACCTATATCAACAAGCAATGTCACACACACACACACCCGCAACAACTACTGGTGCGCAAGCAAGAGAGTTCCATCTTCCGCCCCCTCAGAGCCCCACTTGCCACAGTGCCAGTGCCTCTCTTTCGCTCTCACCTTATGCGACATCAGTAACGCATATGTCTTTGTTTAGCAATAGGCAACCCAAATGGCATAAATTCACCATTCACTGGTGGGAGTGCAACAAAGACAGAAAGGTTGAAAGAAAGAGCACCACCTCAATGTTATTACAGTCAAGCTTTGTGCATGTTACTTTAACTAAACACGAAAATTATAGGTCATACAAATACCCTACCCTCTTTTAACTAACAACAGTAATAAATACAATAGGGAAAGTATATGCTAAGAGTAAACTAAAATGACAATACTCAGCTAAACTAATAAATAATATTATTGACTGTCGCCCCTATACCTTGCGCTATATTCGCTTTACCGAGTGGCCACTGTGGCAGTTACCAGTTGGCCTCTCACTGGTTTACACGTATCCTTGACACTCGGTCAATTCCAGAACAAGTTCAAATGAGAACTCGGCCAACGCATGAACAAGACGAAGCTCAAGTTCGCTGCAATTTCTTTATGCAAGAATGAGAGGGACTGAGGGGGCAGAAGAAACACACATACGTAGATAAAAGAGAGACCCCAAAATAGAGTGCACATGTGTGTGTGTGTTTTGTCTGTTCAGTGCTGAGCTGATTTTTGTTGTTGGGGGCTCCCATTGTTTATGCTGGCCATTGCCAAAAGACACTTGACAAAAAAAAATCAGATTTTTTATTTTATTTGTTCCCCATCTTTTTCGGCGCAACAATAGCTCACACACGAGTTCACGCTGCGAACAGGTGTTACTCAAAATACACATACACACTGAGCTTGAGTATCAGACATTCAATTTCACACAGAAATTAAAATTAAATAAATAAAAGTGTTTTAGGTCGTGATATAGCGTATCGACGAAGCGGATTCTATAAAGCACAGGTTCATCAACCCACACACAGCTGATTATTCTGGCTTGATTACGGCCGAATAATCATTTTCTATTGAGGCTTCTAGATTGAGAAACACTTTCCACATAGTATCAATCACACCCCCCGAAACAAACACAGCCGCAAGTGATAAGACAGTCGCGACCCATCCCCCAACCTCTGACAGTCCTTGGGAGCAAACAAAGGAACCCCTCGGATCTCCGGTTTTTTACGTTATAGATCAAAATAAAACGTAAATATCGTTAAAAACAATATTTATTTCGTTTACTGATTATTCAGACAATGGTTGGTTCGTTGTAAAATATTTCAACTGTAGTGCTGACAAGGAGGAATGCATTTTTCACATTTATTTCTTAATGTTTTTATTCAGTTCTTGTTTCTGCTTATTGTCAATGCCACCCACCGCCGCCTCCCACTCGCCCAAACATTCCCCCGCCCCTCTAACAATCGAACCGCAAGTTGGCAAATTTTTTGGCAAACATTTCTATTAGGTAAAATCACAAAATGGGAGTGATGGGGAGCAATGCCACTTTTTATGTACATTTTAATTTGTAAGTGAATCCAAAATGAAAACACAACACAATTTGTGTCATTCAAATATTTTTGTGTTATTTTTTGATTATTCGACGGACGTCGGTGTTGTTGCTTTTGCATAAATTTGGAAAACAAAGAGCCAAAACTTGCAGCAATTATCAAAATATGTACAGAAGTCAGAGAGCGAGAGAGCAAGTGAAAGAGAGGCCAAAATGAAAACAAAAATCTAACACAGATACAAAAGAATGCACACAAATGCATGGACAGCAACTCAGCTGCAACGAAATTTTGTTGTTGTCCTCTCTCGCACACTTACAGCATCGCACGGTGGTATGAAATCGAAGAGATTTAATAAACGTAACTCAACGATGCATTTAAACCGTTAAATTACGTTCTTTTTTAATTTATGAGGGTTTTGATGTAAATTATAAGCTCAACTATAGTATTTACACTATATGACACACATAAAACGAACTTTTAGTCACTTTTTTCTCTGCCCACTCCACTGTGCTTAAATGTGTTCACTATCAGTTCGTTCCATTTAGTTTCAGTCCGTTTCCACCGTTTTGTTGTTGCCCATCTAATGCGCACATACACGTACATATAGATTGTGTTGGCCTGTGTGCGTGAGAAGAGGGGGCGAGTGAGGGAGAGCGAGCGAATGTATCTGTGTGATTTTTTCCCCCTTCATTGTTTGTGTTTTGAAATAATATTTTTTTCGCGTCTCAGGCCAAAACAAAATTTCCACTACTTTTGACATTTAAATAACAGCAAATAACTTTGTTTCTGCTCTCTTGCCCTCTGTCGAGTTTCTTTTCCGTTCTCTTGCTCTATTCTTTGGCTCTTTGTTTGCACAATTTACACGTCTGTGATTTCGACAGAGAAACATTAAACAAATAGTTGCATAAATGGAGGTAGTTTTTTGGTTTTTTTTTACCTAACTTCCATCATACGATTTCGATTTCTTATATACACGATTTTCAATTTTTTTTGCGCGTCAAACAAAAACAACTGCTAGAAGAGGAAGAACTTACCACTTGCGTTGTTGTTTCTGTTTCTGTTCCGTTGGTTGAATCAGCCAGCAGCTGAAGCACAACAACAGAAACAAATGCCACTCGTTCCTGTTGTTCCTCGCGTTCCAATTCTCACTCGTTCCGCAGAGCGCGCGCAAAAACAACAACACAAACAAAAATCATATGTTTTCAGCTGCTGCTCTCTCAATTACACTCTCGTTCTCTGTGGCTTTTGTTTTTGTTTTTTGCTTTTGCCTTTGTTGATTTCCTTTTTGTGTTGCTTTTGTTGGAGCGTCTCTTGTATTCTGTTTCGTTGCAGGCGGCAGCAGCAGCAACAATCTCAAAAACTGCGTTTGCTTTTCCCTCTTTTTCTCCTCTTGCCTCTTCCGTTTTCTACGTCTCCTTTCTTTCCGTCTCTGCCACGCCCTCCGATTGGAGTGTTTTGGACTTAATTCTCAGCTTTTCTTCGCCTTTCGAACTCCCCTTCTTCAAGTTCAAAAACTTGAGTTTGTTTGAAAATTGTCGAGAGAAAAATGATGTCGAAAATCTCTTTCGCTGCCACTGCCGCCCTATTGCTGGCTCGCTCGCTCGCACTCGAACGCCAGCACAACGGACGCACACACTCACGCACACACCAATACAGACAGACTGCGTCGTACGTTTTATTTTTCTATTTTTCGTTTCGTTTCTTTTCGTTTTTCGTTTACGATTTTTGTTGCTACTTCTGTTGTTGTTATTGTTGCTTCACAAAAATTAACTGCGACATTAATGATCTTCTTTATTTGTTGTAGTTTGATTTGCTTTCTTAATACGCCCGTTAAAACTTGTATCGATTAAGAATAACGGATTTATGCGTCGCAACAAACAAAAAAAAATTATCCCACGAAGACGACTGTTTGTTGCCAATAAAACGTAACAAAAAAACTAGTACTAGCTAGGTTTCAGTTTTTTTGTGTAATCGTTCAGCGGACACTTAGTATTATTAATTGTTATTATTTTAGTTGCTGCGCTATTTCTGTTTCTGTCTGTTTTTTTTTTCTAGGGATGTGAATACATCAAAATATCAATATATCGATATATATTTGCGTCGTGATTTTTGGTTTGCCCAAATATCGATACTGCGATCATTTTTGTTTGATATTATTCTAGTGAGCGCAGAAACCGCGAATCTGGCCCGAAATAAGCCAAACTGGTCACACTGCTGCCTCAACAACAAAATAACCTCTTCATTTCATTTTGTTTGTGCCGCCGTGAAATTCAGCAAGCAGCAGCTGCACCAGCATCAGCACCAGCATCTGTCCGCGAATTAGATAATACAGCCGGCAACAGCGGGGACTCGCAACCCAGCGGAAGCTGCGCCACTGCCATAGTTCCGGGATTGAAGGGCGGCGCAGCAAGAGCGCGGAGTCGCAATTGGCTCTGGAAGCACCACGATACGAGGCGGAAACTGATAGTAAGTAGGCTGCTACAGTTTAACAGATCTAACATCCAAGTTGCAACAAATTTCTAAATTTCCAAATTATATGTCTAAATTTGACTGCATTCAGAAAACACCGCGAGGAGCACGGCAGACAAACTCCACAGATTGCTAGAATAGACACAAAACGAACTGCAGCGCCGATGCCCAGGAACCGTTGCCTTCTGACGACGTTGGACACTGCGAACAAGCGGCCGAGCGCCAGGGAATGGGCGAGCGCGTCATCTACCACGAGCTGGCCGCCGTGCATCATCACCATCATCCCCACCCACACCAACACCATCAGCAGCAATCGCCGCACTCGCAGGCGCTTTTCCATCATCCCCAGCCACAGCAGCGCCGCCCAAAGCAGGGAATGGCGGCCATGCCGGCGATGGCCAGTCCGGGCCATGTCTATGCCAATGCGAATGGCGCGGCGGCCTGGAGAGGAGTGCGCCAGCAGCAGTACTACGCCAATACCATTAGTACGGGACACGGGCCTGGCTCCACTGGCGCCGCTGCAATGAAGCAGCTGCAAGCCAAGCAATTGGCCAACTCGGAACAGCAGCAGCCGCCGGTGGCTAGCGAAGTATATTTAGGGGCGACGGACGCACTGCCCACCACGCCCAGATCGGGTCAGATAAAGCCACCGCGCAACAAGAGCGAAGGTAAGCATGAGCCGGGAGAGTGTGCGTCTAAGTCTAAGTCTAAGCTAATCCCAAATCTATTCGCAGAGGCCATTGCCGATCTTCTCGTGCGCATTCCGGATGTGGGCCAGCTATTCGATGTGCACAGTCGCATCGGGAATGGTACCTTCAGCACCGTGCTCTTGGCCACAATGCGACGGGAGGCGAATCTACCGGAGAGCCTGCGGCGAAAGTTTGCCATCAAACATCACATACCCACTAGCCATCCGGATCGGATAATGAAGGAGCTGCAGTGCATGACCAAAATGGGGTAGGTTCTTTGTCCTCTATCTTAGCCGTTAAAACCCTTGGGGCCCACACAGGCACAGAGGCCGGCCACCCACACATGGACGGGCGGCGGCTTTCGTCCTCGCCTGCGTCAAACGCCGTTAACCGACGTCAGCCGGTCATACGTCATAGCAATTTATTTCAGTTTGCCGGCCGCACGAACAAGGCAGGGGGAGCGCGAGGGAGCCACACATCCATACATACATGTGCACAGACGAACGAACATACACCGACGTTCGTTTATTGCACTTTCACACGCCATTCACGTGCCCATTTACAGTTACAATGCCGCGCACATCTCAGTCCGCCTCCCTCTTGACGGCTGTAATGTTTGTTTACAGCGCGCACATACGTACCTATGTACATACATATGTAATGAGTATATGGTTCATCACATATCCTGCAATCCCAGCCGTCTGTTATCGATTGCGATTCCGGCGGCTGCTCGCCGGCAGTTGCCAGCAGCTGAAGATTAGATTACGCATAGGCTGAACCCGAACCCGAATCCGAATCCGTTCAATACCGCCTCAAACTGCCCGGTGAGCTGGACACAGCTAAGCTGGCTAAATAATACGCATTACAGATGGTGGGGGAAAGAGAGCAAAGGTAGTCGCATGTGGGCGTTGCGTTTATGTTTGACATTAGCCGGCTGGCTCCTGAGCCCACTGGCCACCCACCACCCACTCGCCCCCGCCTCTCCCGCTTCTGCTGCGATTTTGTGTCTATTCAAGCGATTTGCGCAAATTCCTTAGCCCAATTGCGTCACAACGACAATAATTATGACTCTCCATCCCATCTCGCATCTTCTCCATCGCTCTCGGTTTGCTGCAGTGATGCGCAGCCGGCTAGAGAGCCTGAAATTCCTTGCGAATTGTTATTGTAAATACCCTGATTTGGCTATTAAACTTCTAAATTACCAACACTGTTCCGAGTGTGACGTCGTCGAAGCTTTTCCGTCTTTGCACGCAATCAGAGTGGGCAGGAGAGCTGTCTGAGCACAGGTGTGTGTGTGTGCGTGGGTGTAACTGTGTTGTTTACCTACAGGGCACAAATCAAAGGCCCTGAATTGTCTGATGGGGCCATACCGATAAGAGTTTAATCAATGCTGACGAGGATTAACTAAATCGTATTTTATAAAATTTAATTTGATTATCTTTAAAAATAGCACACACAATTATAGTAAATAAAAAGCAAGAGAGAGGGGGATGAGTGTGGGGGAGTAGGGTGCCTAGTACAGGAATTAACAGGAATTTCGCTAATCGCCATCTCGCTCTTTCTTGTTGCAGGGGCACGGAGAACGTCGTGGGCATCCACTGCTGCCTGCGCTGCGACGCCTCCGCCGCCTTCGTGATGCCCTACATGCCGCACGATCGCTTCCACGACTTTTACACGCGGATGGACGTGCCAGAGATCCGGCTGTACATGCGCAATCTGCTGGTGGCCCTGCGGCATGTCCACAAGTTCGATGTCATCCACCGCGACGTGAAGCCCAGCAACTTCCTGTACAACCGGCGACGGCGTGAATTTCTTCTTGTCGATTTTGGTCTCGCCCAGCATGTGAATCCGCCGGTTATGGGCGCCACCGCTAATGCAGGAGCTATTGCCGCTGGTAACAACAACAACAACAACAGCAAGCGGCCACGGGAACGGGAAACGGAGGCAGTGCAGGCAAGTGTCCAAGCGGACGCCGGCTTGGGTGGCGCTGTGAAACGGATGCGACTACACGAAGAGGGCACCAAGATGCCATTGAAGCCGGTCAACGATATAGCCCAAGGAGAGGGGCAGCCCGCAGATGGATCGAATCCCAGCCAGCAGCCGGCCACAATGCAGCAGCAGCAGCCGCAACAGCAGCAGCAGGTGCCGCCGCAGGATCAGTCCGCCGCTTCAACTCCGGCCTCTGGCAGCAAGTACAACACGAACAGGAGCGCCTCGGGAGCATCTGCCAATAGTTCCAAGTGCTTCTGCTTTGCCAATCCGTCCGTGTGCCTCAACTGTCTAATGAAGAAGGAGGTGCACGCCTCTCGGGCTGGGACACCGGGCTATCGGCCGCCAGAGGTGCTGCTCAAGTATCCGGACCAGACCACAGCCGTGGATGTGTGGGCGGCTGGCGTGATCTTTCTGTCCATCATGTCCTCGGTGTATCCGTTTTTCAAGGCGCCCAACGATTTCATTGCCCTGGCCGAAATCGTTACCATATTCGGTGACCAGGCCATCCGGAAGACGGCCTTGGCCCTCGACCGCATGATCACGCTCAGCCAGCGGTCGAGGCCTCTTAACCTGCGCAAGCTGTGCCTGCGCTTCCGCCACCGAACCGTTTTCAGCGACGCCAAGCTGCTCAAGAGCCACGAGTCCGCCGACGGACGGTGCGAGGTGTGCCGCAACTGTGACCAGTACTTCTTCAACTGCCTGTGCGACGACAGCGAGTATGTGACGGAGCCGCTGGACGCCTACGAATGCTTTCCGGCCAGCGCCTACGATCTGTTGCACCGCCTGCTGGAGGTTAATCCTCACAAGCGCATCACTGCCGCCGAGGCACTGCAGCATCCGTTCTTCACAGAGGCCGCCGAGGAGGTGGCGGAGCAGCCGCGAAAGGTGCGACGCCAGCGTCATCACAAGCAGATGGTCACATCGGAGCAGCAGCAGCAGGCAGATCTGGAGCTCCAGCAGCAGACCGCGATCAACAACAAACTATTGAACTAGTCCTCATACCCCAGTCTCGTCATTTGTACATAGATAAGGCACATATCACGACTGTACATACACACACACGCCCACCCATATATCATCTCATGCATCCAGCGCCCGAAATCCAGTCCAGTGTACCGTGCCCAGTGCGCATCTATTACCTCAAGCTGCTTAGGGTCCCGCAACCACACAAAATTAGATTTGTAGGATTGTTTTCTTTTTTTTTTTTTTTTTGATATATCATGAACAATAGGAAAGGAATACCAAAAATAAAAAAAAGTGAAAGATAATGTGAAATATATATATATAATGAAGAATCGTAGAGGCAACCCAAGTGCAAGGGCACCCTCGTGTTGTATAGTTCGAATAGCTATAGCTAACCTAAGTATATCATTTATTTGCATGTATCAAGCGAATTGTGAACGGAGATATATATATATAAAGAAGCAACAAATATATTTATACCGAGGAAAGTCAGCGGAGCTTTATTTACTTCCTGGGAATCTATAATAATTTATAAAAACAACAGGAAAGATGCCAGATCAAATGTAGAAGCGAAAATATATTTATACGTTTGACATTCTAGAGAACACAGTTGAAAGGGAAAGCTGGAGTACCCGAGTAGGTTATATATTAATCTAGGTAGATACCTGGTTAATCCCTCTCCCTCGTCTATGTTTCCATCTTCTCTGCCCTCTTGCGCTTCGCCTTGGATGTGGATGGCTTGTCGTCGGCATCGGCATCGGCTGTTGATGGAATTTCCTCTATCTTGATGCGCTTGCCCGCAATTACTTCCTCCTTGGTTGGCTGCGTTTCCATTGTTCGCTTCTTGGCCTTGACGAAGCTGCCCCGGCCGGCAGCCCGTTCAGACTCCTCGATGGTGTACGGCTCCGTTTCCAGCGCCTTGAGACGTCGCTTGTGCACCTTTGTGCGGAAATGCGCCTGCATGGCGGTGTCATCGATAAAGTACTTGGCACAGTGAACGCAGTAGAATTGGGCAAAGCCTGGCTTCTCCAGGTCCACGTTCTGGTTGATCAGCTCGGCGCTTCTGGTGCGCATGTCGTCGTCGATCTGGTCGAGGTCGCGACGGCGGTTGCGCACGCGCCACCGGCGCTGCAGGTGAGTGTCGCCATAGTGCATCTTCTTGCGCTTCTGTACCATTCCCATCTTGCGGCCGTGTGTGTATAGTTCACCTGTTGCAATGTGAATTAAAGGTTTGTTTTGCTGCGGCGCTGCACGTGTTTTGGTCCAAGTTGGTCCGTCCGCTACTGCTTATCGTTCAGAGGTTGCAAACCACCTACAAGTAGTTGGGCTGTTAATCTTGCCTAAAACGTGGCTGATTTGCTGGCTACCTTGCCTTTTAAAGCCAATAAACAATGTTTTTAAAGTTTACTACGCACAAACACTCGCCTGCTGGTTGGTGGCGGTGGTAAAGGCCCGATAACTGGAGTTTATCGATAGCTTCACTTATTTTCCGTTCGGCGGTGTGCACACACTGAGGCCGCTCTTGTGCTTTTCATTTATTTGCTAATAAACTAATCAATTTTAAATAAACACACGCGAATTCGAAAAGTGAAAGGCCCCGGGGCTTTGGCGAGAGTGTGCGACAAGACTGTCGAACTTTGATCAAGCCCAGTTTGTTCGCCTCGATTTTTGGCGTTTTTTAGTGCTTTTCTTGTGCGGTTTGAAATGAATAAAAAAAAACATATGTTAATTCATCAACAAATTCGTCGGAACAAGTTGTCTGCGGGCGGACGTGCGGATTTTGTTTTGTTTTTTGAGTTGACGCCAATCTAGCCGCAGGAAGTAAGCTTGAAAGGATTAAGGACAAATAAAGACAAACGGTGGACACGAAAGGCTCTCTGCTTTAATCGTGCCGAACACAGCTGCACACCCATACACATGTGCGATTGGATAACACAGTAAATCCGTGAAATAAATTCCGTTTACTCTCCCAGCTATGCCCATCGCAGATGAGGCTGCTGCTTTTCTATCTTCCTGCCCCTCCCCCCACCCATGCAGAGCTAAGCATATGCTAAGCGATAAAGTGATTTGTTGTGCGTGTGTTTGTGTGTGTGCATGTGCAGGCGATTTTGTGCAAAAAGCCCAGCAACAAAGTAATAAACAGAGACTGTGATTGTGTGGACAACGGCGGGGGCGGCGGTGTTGGAAGCGCGGCGACAGCTGCTACCGCCTACCGTTCGTTCAGTTTTGCCATTGTACTCCGTTCTATACTCTCCGCTGCTGCTGGCAATTGTGGTTTATTGGCATTTATTTGTTGATTCTGTTTTAGCTACACACATTCCGTTGAAACCCCTATTCGCGCGATACTCGCTCTATTCGCCGGCAACATTGCAACAGCATCAAAGACATCAACTGAAGCAGCAACTGCAGTAAGTAGCGGAAGGGTATGCAGCGCACACCAACAACAAGAATTCGAAGTTCTACTAACTAAAAACAAAACAAGAACAAGAAGAGCTTAACAGGTCCCTTATCGATAATCAGCGCTTGCATGCCGATTGCGATTATCAGTGCTGCCGATCGCTTATCAGTCGGTTGACAATTAATACCGTTACACGCACAATTAGTGTGGTGTACGAGTGTGTGTGTGTGTGCTGCGGGTTCCCCTTTTGATTGATATTCGAATTTAGAGCACTCTCACTCTGTGATATAACAGCCCCCCGCTCCCGCCCCTCAAGCTCCAAGCAAATACACTCTCTCACTCCCGTTCTCCGTTGCTCTTCTCTTGCTTATTTTATCTTTATGCTTGGTTTTTGTAGTCCATGCCAGTCACGATTTGACATTTCGCAAATGGGGAGGGGGGAGGGTTGTGTGTGCGTCCGAGAGATACAGCCAAGAGCTCTTGCACTCCACGTCCATGCAAATAGGAGATAGTGGGTCAGACGAGGAGATCGGGGTAGAGTTGCTAATGCAGTTAATGCCCCCCATTGAAAGCGAGAGTGTTAGACGGAGAGGGAGAGTATCAACCGGTTAGCTCGGTGTTCACCACAGGGACGTGGTTAAAAGGGGACAATGACGATTAAAAATTGAGGTATTCCTTAAGGATCACGGCTTTGTCGGTCTTATATTAACGTTATTTGGTATCAATAAAAATGTCTAGCTTTAATTTATTGTTAAGATTAACGAGATCTTTAAGCTAAAAAAATAAAATAAATGTTTTGGGTACTCACATTTCGAGGTCCTTCCTATGATATCCTTGATCTCCTTGATTTCTCTCTCATCCAAAACTCTCTCCGGTGATATCTGCTCGTTTTCTCCATATCCTTTTTTAGAAGCAGTTCTTTTAGGATAGAGTAACCACTACTACACTATAAGACTTCAACACTACAATACGAGCACACTATCACACAACCAGACTTTCTCTTCTGCCACTCGACCTCAACATTCAGCCGGGTTACCACTCAGAAGATGCTGTAACTAGTTGGGAATTACAGTGTCAAGCGATGGATGCTTTTTTTTTAATTACTTATTTATTTATAGTAATAAAATTTATTTATTATTTATTATTAGTATTATTTTATGAATTTACCTTTTTTGCAACAGCACCCCCTCTAGGGCCATTATCTGCCTCCGCCTCTGACCCAATAATGTATTACAAAATCCAAAGCCCGATTCGCTGCTGCAGCCAAAAGCGGCAATTATGTTCCCAATAATGAGATATTTTGAAAGTCTCCGGCTTCCGCGTAGATCTCTTTTTGTACTGTGGGGCTGCCTGGTGTTAAGACATATAGAGGCGCGGCAGCAGCGGAGTTGATTTTCCTTTCGTTTGGGGCCAGAAACGCAAAAGAGGCAGCCAAGCAGTTAGTTAACCAGTTAACCAGTCGTGCCAGTCCGGTCCAGTTCGATTCGCTCCAAGGTTATAGCATTCCATTCCGCGCCAGATCTCGCCAGAGAGCATATTAACTAGTCGTTGCTGCACTTGCTGGCCACAGAATTTCAGATTTCCAGGCTTAGAAGGGTTCCCGGAATGGAGAGATTTCTAGACACGATTCTTTCTAATGCTCTTTGTGATTCGACAATGGTTTTTTTGTGGAGATTAATTACAAACATGACGACGATGTCGGTGGCGTATACGTGTTTTTATCGTTTCGCTGAAATCTGCGGGTTTGTGTGTGTTTGTGTGCGTTATTTCCCCCCGTTTTTTGCATTTTGTTTATTATCTTTGTGAGGGAGAGCAACAAATATATACTAGCTATTAATATTTCTATGTACGCCTTACGTTTTTAAGGTAGCTTTTTATATATCATGATTTTTGAAGTTTTATGCAATGCAATAACTTTTTCGGATCAGTTTTGGTATTTCCGTAACTTTTATATTTTATATTTTGTATATTTTCGATTGAATCGATCTGAAACTTAACACTCGCATGTATTTTGACCTCTTTGAATATTTATCCACCTTAATTCGGCTCTGTTTGAATAATTGTGGAAGCTACAGGCAGTTAGGATGATGATCAGGACAGTGTCTGCCACAAAACCTCACTTCCTGCGAGTGCGCTATCAGCCAGCTCTGCATCGCCTTGCATGCCTGCCCTGCCACAAGTGCCGCGAACATATTTCCCTGATTAATTTTTTTTGTGGCTGCTGCGGTCTCGCCCCTTATCACTCCCCGCCTCGATATGTACCCCATACACATAGTATATAATCTGTTTACGATATAGTGCGGTGAACCACAAACAAAGCTTAAACAGACACAGGCGGCGAGAGCCACCGAGCAAGTGTGTTTTTCGAGCGACGCGCTGTTCCCATTGCAGAAGTGGAACAGCAGTTGGAGCAGTCGGTGAATCCAGGCTATAAGGCAAGGTCAGACGTGAGGCGAGAGATGTTAGGAGGGGGGAAACGATGATGGGGAAGCTACGGAAGAGGAAAAACGCTCGCTGGCTGGGTGGAGTTATGCCTGGAATTTTCATTACACATTCTCCGCCCCAAATGCCCACGTTTTCGCTTTGCAATTCGCATTCCCTGGGCATGGGCATGGGCATGGACTTGGTTGTGAAAGGGAAGGGGGCAGGGAGGGGCACACACTCACTCACTTTTGGCCTTTTGTCTTGAGAGATTCGACTTTCTAATTGAAATATAGGGTTGAATGGGTTTTAATGGATTTATGTAGGTTGAACATACACACACAATTGAGGTAGAAACTGTAGAAACTGTGATCACAATGTAACCAACTCCTTATGGCAGCTATTACCGTGACCGCAGCTGTGATCACTCCACAAGTGGCCAAGATTTAATGTGACTTTCACTCTGCTTCACTCCACACAGCCATTAACAGCAGCAGCAGCAGCAGCAGTTGATCCTCAGAAACGTCTAGCTAGCAACGGAAGTCATGGACCACGCCCACCACAGTGCAGGAGTTGGTGAGTCCTAGCCCCTTCCCCTGGGAGTTGCCTCTGCAGCTCTAACTCCCTCCCCCTCCACAGATCATTCCATGATGCATCACGACCATGCAGGCATGCATCACGATCCCAGTGGAGCCTTGGCAGCCACGGCCGCACCCTCGGATCCTGGTTCTCTGTTCGATCTGATACCGGACACGGACGCGCATGCTGGCCATGTCCATCACAATCATGGAGGCGGCGGCTCGGGAACCGGAATGGAGCACATGATGCCCATGGCGGTGGGTTGATCTTGTAATCTTCTGCCTGCTTTCTAAGCTGAGAGATGCTCCGCTTACAGTTCCACTTTGGCTACAACGAGACCATCCTGTTCTCCTGGTGGCACATTGAAACGGTGGCCGGACTGGTGGGCTCCATGATAGCCATCTTCCTGCTGGCCTTGATGTACGAGGGCCTGAAGTACTACCGGGAGTATTTGTTCTGGAAGACATACAACCTGATGGAGTATCGTCCGGTGACGGGGCCACAACGAAATCCAGAGGCGCCGCGTCTGCCCTCGCCAGCGGCGGCGGCTCCCTCGCCAGTGCAGTGAGTAAACCCGAGCGGCACTAAGCATGCTTGCGCTTTGGTTGTTTTCCCTTTTTTGTTGTATATATTTTAAACTTGATGTTTTTCTTCTACTTTCTCTCTCTGCTCTCTCGTTGCGTCCTGCCACCGCCTCATCCTGCTCCATCTATATGCTATATATATGTATATATATCACGCGCCGTTATTCCATTTGTAAATCAAACCATCCACAAAAACCAATATCCAATATCCAATATCCAATCTCATGCGCTGCTGCCTCGCTCCGCCTCGCCCGTAATTGTTGTTTGTTAATTGTAAAATGAAACGAAAACTAATTCCTGTATCTGCATCTGCAATCGTGTGTCCTTCGATCGATCCTTTTAGATACGTGGGCGAAGTTGTGCACAAGCAACCGTAAGTATCGCTCCGTTTTGGAACCCCAAACCCCAACGCTTATGTTGTTTAGTTTACCCTCAATTGATCATCTTTTCCCTGTCCTTGTTGATTATTTTTGAAATATTTAAAATCTTGTACAGTCTCTGTTCCTGTCCTCCTTTTTTTTGGGTTTCTTTTTTTGCTGATTAAAATTCTAACTGAGCTTATTTTTAAATCGATGACTAGACCCTCAATGCTGTCGGTGAACCACCTGCTGCAGACATTGCTGCACGTCCTCCAGGTCACGCTCTCCTTCCTGCTCATGCTGATCTTCATGACCTACAACGTCTGGCTCTGCCTGATGGTGGTTCTTGGCGCCGCCGTTGGCTACTTCCTTTTCTGCTGGAAGAAGTCGGTCATTGTGGACGTTACGGAGCATTGTCACTAGCAGAGGAGCAGAGACGGCAGCCTCAGTCGCAGATGTCTCACGATGGCTGATGATGAGGAGGAGCAGCAGCAGCAGCGGCCGCCTGGATTCTGAGACGGAGGCCAAGACCGTTGGTGCTAAAACTAAAGCTGGAAAATTCCCGGAAGCTCTCCACCACACACACACACACACACCCCCTGCTACTTGCTACTCTCTAGGTATTAGCCTGTAACTAACCCCCCTTCCCCCCCAGGAGGACTTCTCGTCAAGTCGGTGCAGTGTACAGTGTGCCTAGAAAGCTAAACAGACACTTACATATTAGCTTACTGTTAAGAATCGGAAATCGAAAAAGCAATCTTTATTTTTTTTACTCAATTTTCTTTCCGTTCCGAAAAGCAAGTATATCTATTTTCTTATCACGATTATTATACCATTATGTATCCCCCTTATATTATACAACTACGATTATTATTATTATTATTATTTGGTAATAAAATCCCACTTTTATACATCTCTTTTGTGAAATGATTCAGTATGATTTCTTTAATTTAATCTTTGAAGTGTGCATTGCATTTAATTAGTCTAGGCTCGAAAAATTGTTACTTCCCCGAAACAACTGTAGTCGCCACATCAACTTTATTTCATGGTTTAGTTACTATGTGCATGCCTAATGGTCCCTTGCCCATTATACACTTGACTGCCTCTTCTGATTAATGTCTGTTTTGAAAATTAAATAATATTTGCTCAAGTCCCTTGTTTTCTTTCTTTAAATGTAATAATAATAATACCTAGTTTGCCCCATCAGAAGAGCTAGAAAGGAATCGATGTTTTCGATACTTTCCGATTTTCTATTGTATGCTGAAGTCGATAAACATCGTCTTTTCCAGCCAGGGACTAGATGTTGTAGATATTAAACTTTAAAAACAAAGGCAAATACATACAGTAAAAAGGCAACAAATTTATAAATATTATTATTAATATTAAATCTATGAATACGTATACATTAATAAATATACACAGGCGGATTATTGTTATAACAAAAAACAAGGACTTTTAAAAATGGAAGGGAAAGAAAACTACATGTCTTCGTTGTCGGGTTTTGCTTTGATCTTTATTAGAAAATTATTGCGAGTCTTTCTCAATATATATATACATATATATCGATATATATATATATATACATATACGTAGAATGTGGTAACCTTACTCATATATCATCGTAATTCATAATTAAAAACATCTTTACATGACTACAGGCGATCGATCGAATTTCTTGATTGGGTTAGACTATATATACGTTACTTTTCTGCTTATTTGCTTGCTTTTTGCGCCCCAAGGGGGAGCTCGACTCAATTCAATTGATTAATTTGCGCTAGGTGAATTAATAATAACCGAAAAAGGAACTTTGGACGGGGACATGGGGGGATATGGGATGTACTTGCTGTAGTACATCTCTCTATAAATGTACGGGGGGGACGTGGACGTGGGATTGTGGGATGGTGGGATAGAGGACTTTGTGGGATCATGGATTTATAGATAATTTATAAGTATAGATGAGAGAAATTGAGAAATTCACCTCGTTTTGGTAGTATCATTCATGCCTAATACGCTTCTACACGGTTCTTTCTTCTGCCTCTTCCTCTCATTCCCTTCTCTCTTTCACTCTCTGTTCTGCGATCACTGATCAGGATCAGTGTGATCATTCCTGCTCGTTCGTTGATCGTTGATAGTTTGGAGATTTTGGACTGCGCCGCCTTTTGTGTCTGTCTTGAAGAAACATTTATGTGGGGAGAGGAGTGGCATAGAAGTTACCTGGGTTGGCTCTTCTTCTAAAACAATTCTTCTTCAACACCTCCTTCCTATTCCTTTGGGCTTCCACCATCATCATCATCATCATACATCCTGCAGTCGTCTCCTGCGTCGCTCCTGAAATGTGTGCCAGAGTGAAACGTATAAGTGGAGTGAGCCAGGCAGCATAGTGAGTACACTCTGTGGCTTAAACTAAGTCGGGTACACAGATGCACATATAGACGATATATATTTATATATACATATATGGGTGTTATATGCGGAGATCCTCTGGGTGTGTTGTGACGATGTGGCACGAACAACACATACAGCTAGAGTTGGAAATAAATCGATTTTCAGTTAATCGATTTTTTCTAACAAAATTTTAAGTCCATTAAATTAAATATAATTGATTTATTATTTTATGATTCTCTAGATTTTATCTAAGGATATAATCTTTTTTATTATTATTATTATTTATTATTTTTTCAATATATATAACTTTTTCGATTACATCGATTTAGAAAATGTATATTGATCGCTTTATTGAAAAAATCGATTAATAGATTTTATTTCCAGCTCTACATACAGCCGATCGTGGGCGTGTTGGGGGGACAAATACCATTCACATATGTAGGTTTTTGCTTTTGGTCCTAAATTTACCTGTTTGGCGAAGAGGATGGTTGGGGGAACATATGGACGGACACACAGGTGTAGTTTTGGGTTTGGGAACTCGAACTCTCTCTTTCACTCTCTCTCTCTCTCTCTTTCTTTTTTCTGCCTGTGCTATGTGCTCTGCCTCCCTCTGCCTCTGCCTCTGCCTATGTCTATTGATTATTATTTAAGGCGAATTAACGATCGATGCAATTACCTCGTGGCCTCGTTGGGTGTCTTGGAATCTTGACTTGAAGATTTCGCTGGGTGTTAGTAGTAGTTTCTTGTCTCTTAATTATAATACGGTATAGGGTAGTGCTGTAGGGTGGGATGGGGGCGGATTTCACGGGTACACCACACCAAAACAATGACAAGGGGGATATAATGTATGTGTGTATGTTAAAAATTAAAAAAAAAAAGTTAACTGGCCAAAAAGCCTTATTTTCCCGTCTAGAATTTTAAAAACTTGGTTCTAGTTTTTGTTTAGTTATTAATACATATTGCGATTACTAGTTTTTAAGGCTTTTTATGCTTCTAGAAGATATGAAATATTTGCATTCTTTAAATCCATATATTTCTGTTTATAATTTTTTTTTTTAATTTTGAAGGGTCAAATTTTTTAGAAAAAAAATCCAAATTTAAAAAATCTATAACTCAGCCAAAAATGCATTAAATTCAATTCGGAAAGCAGTTTTGTCTTAGTTTTCATGGGGTTTATAAATCTGCATACTAAATTTAAAGTTATTTTAAATTTAATTTTTTGTTAATTTTTTTTAGAATTTTAACGATGTAACCCTTGTAAAATTTTGAAAAAAAATTGAAAATTGATTTTTTCTTGCAGACATGGCTAGATGGACTCGCCTGTTTATGCTGATCAAGAATATATATGATTTGTAGGGTCGGAAATGACTCCTTCACTGAGTTACTAGCTTCTGACTGATATAACAATACCCTACAAGGGCATTAAAATAGGGTAGGGTAGGCAAAAAGTGTGGACGAACAGCCCCGACACATGGCGTTCGGGTAGAAACCTTCTCGCTCAAGTGAAAAAGGGAGTATAAGGTTTATTTGGAGTAATAAATAGACTTCATTATGGGCAAAAGTCTAGAAGTTAAATAAGATAAAAGGGGGGACATCCCTAATATCCTGCCAAACAGGAAATATTATTATATAAATTATGGCTATATCGCCAAATCGGACACAGAGTGAAGCTTTATTCTACGAAATAAAATATAATAAAATCAATTAAAAGAGAATAAGCTACTCCCATTATCACTCTTCTCAGCTCTTTTCTGTCCTAATGCTAGGAAGGTACTCGTACTACAACTACGTATCTCTGGATTACAGATTATGGATTACGGAATTCGGAACTAGGATCTCCAAAACACACACACACACACCCAAGGCAACGGACCCAGCAACCCATTCGCCAAGCCAAGCCAAAGCACATGCAGTTCGAGTCTCTCTAAGTCGCTATATAGTATATACATATATTTACATTCCTTGTTTATCGTTTACGGTTCATGTGGAGGAGGCGTGTGTGTGTCTTTGGTGTGTGGTGTGGGGTTCGGAGTGTGCAGGGGATTGCATGAGATGCGTGGTGAATCTGATTTATTTTTTGGTTTGGTTAGTTAAGCGCAAAGAGATAAGGAGTAAGGCTTGGTAAATACCTGGTACAGTCACTGTCCCGTCGTCGTCGCTCCGTCTCAACCCAAATCCAAATCCTCACGGGACCCAAGTAACTATTTATCCGCCTACATATACCTGATCCCGATCCTGTAGCCTGAGTAACACTACAAAAATATTTAACTTCTACTGTAGACACTCTACATGTTATTTAGTAAATGTTACTATATCTATGGTAAAACACAGGTCAACAGCTTTTTAAAACCAAAAACAGGAATATATGGTTTTTCCTAAAATCTTTTATAAAAATTTCCTATACAGGTTTAAAATATTTTAACTTAAATTCACAGAGAGTACGGTTTTTGAGTACTTTATAGGTGCTGTAACTCCAATATATTTTATTTAAAGCACTTATCTTTCCTTGAAAAATTTGTTTTTAAATTTAAAAAAAAATGATTATTGGTTTTTAATATCTCTTGAATTTATACCGATATTTTCCGATATATTTCTTAGTGTTTTGAATTTAAAAAACATATATATTTGGAAACATTTAAATATAAATTTAAGATGGAATAACTAAAAAATCTGACGTATAAAAAATTTTCTAAGACCGGGAAAAGTATATTCCAGTTTTTGGTTCTTCATTTTTTTTTTTTTAATTTTACCTGTACACAAATACACGTTTTTTAACAGAAAGTAAAGAAAGTCACTCATTTAGGCATAAATCCATCAATATATTTAATAAAGCTTAACAAGAAAAAATACCTGTCGATAAATTAAAGCGGAAAGCAGTTCGTTGCTTCTCTGGGTAATTTTTAAAATCGAATTAAAATAATTAACCCCCGAAAGCACTACATTTAGGAGGAGGTCGGAGTCAGTCGCATTGATCGAAAGATATAGTTATGGTACGAGTACGAGTACGAGTATGTCTACGGAGTGTGGAGGGGCGCACAATGGCGCCGGAGAGTGTTACGTTTACGGAGAAGATCAAGTGTTGGACTCACCTCTGTGCACTCGTTCTAGCCAGCTCTCAGATATACTGTTTTTTTTTTTTACTGTCTTGATACATATTACTTTGGAAATTGTGTTAATGGTATTTTTTTTTTTTTTTGTTTTTTTTTTTTGGGGTACCTCAATGCTGCCTCTGCCGGGGCAGCTGCTGCTTACGGAGATTGAGTGTCGATTGGTTGGTCTTGTACGTGTTTTTAGGAGAGGTTTCGTTTCCAAACCACACTGGCTTTCGTCTCAGCGGTTGTTTAATTAACTTGACTTTTTATTATTATTCTCTCATCCTTGTTTCGTGTTTCTTGTTTTGTTTTTAATGGTTTTTGGTCTCTAGTAGCGGCTGCGACTTCGGCTGCGACAATGCCTTTCGCGGCTATCGTGCCGGTAGTGGCTGTGACTATGATTGTGGTGACGGTTGTTACGGTTGCCACCGCCTCCTCCGCCATTGCCGCCAGCAGAGCCACCTCCACCACTGCGCGAATACGAATGATGCGAGCTGTGATGCGATTTGTGGTGATCTGGAAAAGAGCAGAGAAACTGCAGATGAGAGGGCCGTGTGCAACTCCAAGTGCGGGGCAAGTTTAACTTACGGTGTCGCCGATCCGAGGGCTGGCGATTCTGGCCATAGTCGCGACTCCGCTCCCTGTAGTCGTTGCGTGAGTCCCTGGAGAATAAAAGGATCAGGACGAAAAGGGTTTTAATCAATGAAGAGGATCTGAGTTGGCCTGGTTTTAAATAATCCACAAGGGATTACACAGTTAGGCGGAATTTTTGGCAGCATTTCCTATTAGTCACATTCAAGGGCAAGTTGCCAAGTTTACACACGAAAAACAAATTTATTTCGAGACCAAAAAGGGAAAGGTTAATGTGTGCCTCTCTATAAGCTGCTTCCCAAATGGCAACCCACTCCAAATAAAGAATATTTATTAGCTTTTTACCTTCTGTTGTCGTAGGTGTGGAAGCGCTGGACGCGACCCTCCCGCCGGCGTCGATCCTCCTGCTCGCGCTCCTTCTGGCGCGCCTCGTTGATCTCGGCAACGGCATTGCGTAGCTTGGAATAGCCCAGATGCTGCTTGCCCATCAAATGGTCTTCGATACGCTGCTGGGCATCGCCGACAATCAGAAAGGCGCCGCATATCTCGCACACCTTCATCTGTTTCTCCGGCAAGGCTTCGTGTGACCAGCCAGCAGACTTGGCCTCCGTCGTGCGCTCTGGTTTATCTTCGCTGCTGGTGGGGGTGGCAGGAGCAGGAGCAGCTCCTTCGCTACCTTCTTCCCGTACGGAATCCGTAGCAGATGTGCTTACAGCCTCTGTGGCTTCAGCAGCAGCAGCAGGCTGGCCGGTCGACTGGGTGGGGCTAAGGGGCTCCTCCCTGGCGGGACCACCTTCGTTGGAGTTGGCGCCGGGACTCGTGGGCAAAGGCTGTGGCTGCTGCTGCTGCTCGTCCCCGCTCAACTGCTGGAGGCTACTGGTGCTACTACTGTTGGCCTTGTGACTGGCCTCAAACTGCCGCACCAGCTGCTCCCTCTCGTCCTTCAGCTCATCGCAGAGGGTCATCAGGTCCTGGGCCTGATCAACATCGCCCCGTATGCCCGCCTCCTCGGCCTCCGATAACAGCTTATTGATGCGCGCCGTCAGGTTGGCCAGCTGCTCCTGGTGCCTGCTCAGCGGGGCGGGGACAACGGGCTGGTCGCGCTGCATCAGCTGCAGGCGCTGCTTGCCCTTCTGGATCTTTCGATCCACGTCGTGCAGCATTACATTGCAAAAGCGCAAGAATTCGTCCTCGTACTGCCGCTTCCTTTGCGATGGTCTGGCCTCCTCGTACAGGTGCCTGGCCTCCTCGTCGTGGATGCGGGTGCAGGGCCCCAGATCGGCGCGGGTATTGATGAACAGGTCGTGCGGGCAGAACTTGACATTGTAGAACTGGCAGAACTGCGCACGGAACGGAGTGATAAGGATTGCATGTGTAGCCTTCACATTAAGTAACTTACCTCGGGGTCCTCCCAGTTGACCTTGGCGCCAGCCTCCGAGGGATGCAGGTTGCGGTTGCGGCCCATCAGCTCATCGAGCATTTGTCTGGCGGCGTCCACCATTTTCCTCGCCTCTTCTCCTCTCCCCTTCTTTCTAAATTCTTCCTTCTATGCTGCAGCCGCAGAGCGAGGGCGGTGAAGGGTGGAGGGGGGACGGTTGATGGTTTATTTTCTGCTTTGCTCAGTAGGCGCTGCCCGCAGATTGCTGGGATCAATGGATCCGGTGCTGCGGGGTGGCTGCCAGGTGCCGGTTCACATGTGGAGCAGCGAGCAGCACTTGGATCAGGTATTTACGCGGAGAATTCTTCTGCTGAATCAATAAAATTCGCGATGGAGATGTGCAAATACCAAATACATCGATATTTTAACAGGAAAACCTACATATCGATAAGACAAACTTATCGATTGCTGTGGGCCGTCACTAAAGCCGAGTTTTGGTTGATTTTTTAAACATTTTAAAGAAAATGCTATAGAAACCCACCGGGAGTAGACGACGCATTGAACGATGGCCAACGCAGTGGTGGTGCTGGACAACGGGGCGCACACGGCCAAGGTGGGACTGGCCAACCAGGACGAGCCGCAGGTGGTGCCCAACTGTATCATGAAGGCCAAGAGCGAGCGGAGGCGCGCCTTCGTGGGCAACCAGATCGACGAGTGCCGCGACACCTCGTCTCTGTACTACATCCTGGCCTTCCAGCGCGGCTACCTGCTCAACTGGGATACCCAGAAGACCGTGTGGGACTACATCTTCAGCAAGGAGGGCATCGGTTGCACGCTCGATGGCCGCAACATAGTGATTACGGAGCCGCAAATGAACTTCCAGAGCGTGCAGGAGGCGATGCTGGAGATGCTGTTCGAGGAGTACCGCGTGGGCGGCATGTACAAGACGACGGCCGCCGATCTGGCCGCCTTCAACTATGTGGCGGACAGCGAGGAGCGCACCACAATGCAAACGCTCAACTGCATCATTATCGACGTTGGCTATAGCTTCACGCACGTAGTACCCTTCGTCCTGGGCCGCCGTGTGCTCGAGGGCATAAGGCGCATCGATATGGGCGGCAAGGCGCTGACCAATCACCTCAAGGAGCTCATCTCCTACCGCCAGCTGAACGTGATGGACGAGAGCCATGTGGTTAATCAGATCAAGGAAGATGTCTGCTTCGTGGCCGAGGACTTTAAGGAGGCCATGCGCGTGCACCAAAGCGAGGAGAAGCGTCGCGAGGTGGCGCTGGACTACGTCCTGCCCGACTTCACCACGGTGAAGCGTGGCTATGTCCGGGTGCCCGGTCAGCCGCGCGAGGATGAGGACCAACAGCAGTCGGTGCCGCTGTGCAACGAACGGTTTACCGTGCCCGAGCTGCTCTTCAATCCGTCGGACATTGGTGTCCAGCAGGTGGGCATACCCGAGGCGGTGGCCGATTGCCTCAAGGCCTGCCCCTGGGAGGCGCATCGTGAACTCCTGCTCAACATACTCATTGTGGGCGGCAGCGCCCAGTTTCCTGGCTTCCTGCCGCGCCTTAAGCGCGATCTGCGCGCCCTAGTGCCCTGCGATTTGGAGGTCTCCCTCATTTGCCCCGAGGATCCGGTGCGCTATGCCTGGTACGGCGGCAAGGAGGTGGCCACCAGCCCCAACTTTGACGAGTTTGTGTACACGCGCGAGGACTACGAGGAGTACGGTGCGCATGGCCTAAGCCAGCGGTAGTCCCAAGAGTAGCTTTTGAGCTTGTAATTGTAACATTAAACCAGGAGCGAGATCATTTGTAGAACATTCCTTGTCTATATATTGAACTAGGGCTAAGAGGACAACGGCCACGGGTCACTTACCTAGCGCTAAGCATTGTACAACTAAAATTTAACTAAAAACACAACTTAACATTTAGCATTCGTTTGCGAAGTAGACTTTACAAGGGGGTCTCGAGGTCTGCTGCGTGCTGCTGGATCTCCATTTTGACTTGGTTAATTTACGGTCTGCGAGGCGGGTGTGTTGCCAGCGGATCTCCTCTGGATCTCCATCTCTGGCTTACATGCTGAACGACTCCCCGCAGCCGCAGGTGCCCTTAATGTTGGGATTGTTAAACACAAACTCGCTGGACAGCTTTGATTCCACAAAGTCCATCTCGGTGCCTACGGATTTGGGAGTTAATTATCATCCAATTGCAATGTCTGACTGAGCCACTTACCCAGCAGCGAGAGTTGCGCCTTCTTGTCGATAAACACCTTGACGCCATCCTGGATCACCTCCTCGTCCAGCTTATCTGCTGGCAGATGCGAATGCAGAACACAGGTAAGGTTATTAGGTTTTTTGAATTGGAAGATCCCGCGACTCACCTTTCTGGCTGGCATAGTCCAGCGTGTAGGAGAGGCCGTTGCAGCCGCGTTGTCGCACGCCTACCTTCAGGCCGACCTGGCAGGGGGAGAGACAGCAAGAAGGGCATAAATTTATAATTATCACAAATGGGATGGCTCTAAAGATGCCACAATTAATTATAATACCCCACCTAATGCTCTTTAAAGCAATCATCCTAATCAGAAAGACCTTGAACCTCAGAGTAGCTCATAATCTGGTTCAACCACCTAAAAACTCGCCAAAAATTTATCACGACACACAGAGCCAAGGCTTAGCGCTTAAATATAAAATATAGCTCGAGTTAAAATGATTAAATAAATTATTAAAAATAATGAGATGCATCAGCACACTAAGAAATTAGTATTTTAATCTTTATACTCTCATAAATTTGTGTAAATAACCCAATGATCTTAAACGTGAGAGAATTAAAAGTGGCATTTAAGATGCATTCCTATGAGTTTTTAAATACCCTATAAAAGGATCGATTCTTAATGCTCAAAAGGCAAACGGCAAGGGTTTACAAACTTTAGCATGCCCAAGTTAGCTGCCTTCCTTGTTATGCCCTGCCCACTCACCATATCTGGCTTATCCTGCAGCAAGGTCTTGATCCGTTGCACAGCCGCGGGTGTCTGGAAAGGAACAACAACAACAGAACGTAAACAACAGAGGGAACAGTGGACCGAGGACGGGTGACGGAGGCGGCACTGTTACTTCATCAGTCCGTCCGCGCCGATTTCACCACGGACGTAGCACAGGACTTACCAGTGTCAAAGCGGCCCGCGTCGGGATCAGCTTGCGTCCCTTGACCGCGCGCACGGTCGCTGTTGCCACCACACGTGTCGCCATCTCGCTCCTAGGGCTTTATGTAATTTGTTTTCCCACGATTTTCCGATTCGAAATTATGAGTTCTACTAGCTGGTAGTGCTGACACCTACTGCCGATAGATGTCACGTGAATTGTGGCGATAGCGATGTTATGGCTATCAAGGGGTGTTATCGATTGACAAACTTCGAGAAATCTTATTAGAAAACAAACGGAACGGATAGTTTATAGAATACTTTTGTGTAATTTTTATTTTGTTTACCTTTAATTTACAAAAGACGTGAAATTGGGTTTTTACTTAAACTCTCAGCCGGCTTTAATATTGGCTGGTAACGAATCAAAGTGCCATCCCTAATAACAACCGTATTTCACACGGTTCGGTCGAATTTAATCATAATCACAGTAATATTAGTTAACACAACAAAATGAGTGTCCTGAGACAATTGTACACAATCAGCGCAGGTCTGGGCAGACGTTCCCTGTGCGGCACGACGAGAAAAGTACAAAGCGCAGCGCTTGGGCGCCGGGAAATTCCATTGCAAACGCAACTACAGACTGCAGCAAGCAGCAAAACAAAATCAGCTGTTTTTGTGAGAAGCAACAACAATAACAACCACTACACGTGCATCTGCAGGACTTTTCACAGCAGTAATTCGGTTGTAAGTTTGCAAAATTAACTTTTTATAAACATATTTCTTTGCATAAGTAATAAATAATAAATTGTTAAAAAATTTATAAAATCGAAAAACCA
>JAEIIJ010011890.1:0-10568 GCA_018904815.1 Drosophila ogumai | reverse complement strand
TCAAACTTCTGAACTGAATCGGAAAAATTATTTTTTAAATTATTAAAAAGAGTAATATATAACCCAAATTGTTTAGTATTATATTTAAGTGTTTATATTTAATTTATTTTAATTTAAACTCTTATGTCCAAACTGAAAAAGCACACATGTAGGGTTTCATCGGGACATTAAAGAGCGAATTGTTGTGGGTTCACAAAAAATTCCCAAGTTCGAATTCAACAACCATCAGTTTTACAGCTGCTCCAAGTTTTGGGATCAAGCAATCAGGATGATTGAAAACCATCCTTGGCCAGAATTTTTCTAAATGTGCAACTAGTTTAGTTTCTCTGTTAAATACACAATTTCGAACAGTGAGTCGCGGCAAAAAAAGATTGTAGCATACTTTTTTGCGTTGGGCTTTTGTGTGCATCTGCTTCCTATTTTTTGCATGCGAAATTAATGCACATTTCCAAGCGTGTGCGGGTGAGGGAGTAAGTGTGAGGCTGTTGCTTGCTAAATATAGTTATAATTATGCGCACATATTTTTAATTAAGTTTCGCTGCTTGGCGTTTTTTTTTTTTTTGGTTTCGGCTTAGCTAAATATTATGCATACGCCCTGTTAAATTGCATTAATGCGATCCTCTGTCAGTTTTCTTTTCGCGGTTTCCCCTTCTTCCGCTTGTCTTTGTGTTTGTCAAAATTACATATGTTAAACACTCGTTTGCTTTAATTTTATGCAATGCAAATTTGCCCCTTTTGTGCTCGAGACTGGCGGAAAATGCTTGAGAACTGGGTTGAGCACAGACGCACATTGTTGTCGCTGTTTAAGTTGGAGTGAAATATTCCTACCTTAGCTCGGCATGCGAAATATGGGTCCTTGCTAAGCTTGCAAAAACTAGACGTAGATCAAATGATACAATTGCCATTACCATTACCACATGCTTAGGTAGCACAGCTACCGGAAAATTATTCTACTTAAAAGACGCATAAACTTAAACTTTCTTGTTTTCTTTATATAAAGATTATCCTTGTTTGGGTCTTAATTAAATGAAACTAGTATGCATTAGTCTGCATAATTTAGCGAAAATAAATAAAAGAATACTTTGGGACGACGTTATAGCCCCTGGCATCGCTTTCAGTGTCCAAGGAAAGTATGAGTAACCATTATTCTAACATCTTTAATTTGATTTGCAATATATACACTACTAAAGGTAGGAGTTTTGTATTAATAGATTATAGATATACTGCAGAAATATAAAAATCCAAAAGGATTTTTCCTAATACTTTAATAAAAAGTACTGCCACTCTTTCTTCTACTTTTTCTGTGGCTGCAGCGGTTTATGAATGTTGATAAATATTTACAATTTTAATAAAAGTTTAGTTGGTTACTCTCGTACCCATTTTTTTTTTTACTCTTCTTGCTGTTTTGCCTAGTGTCGAGAAGCTCAAAACACTTTTCTGTTTTTAAGGCAAAAGTTTTGTTATGGAAATGCGGCAAGTTCTTGCACATATTTTTCTTCTTTCATGTCGCTCTCCTTTTTTTTGCTTGCTTTGGTGTGAAACTTTTAAATATGATTTTATTATTGCTGCTGCAAGTTGTGGGGTTTTTATTTGGTCAGCTCGCAACTGATTTGGCCAAGTTGTGTCCAAGGGATTCTTAAATAAAGCAAGCTACTGTTTCTGCCAAGAAAAGTTCCTAAGGACCCTGGACACGACCGAATCGTTTAAGCGCCCTTAAATCAAGTCATATCCCTGTCTGATTTCTGCACCCTTGCAGGATAGTATAATTTTGGGTAACATCTCGGTAACACTTAAGAGATGAGTAGTGAATTTTATTTTTGATAAGCATTTGGATTAGCTAAGTTAGTGAGTTCTTATGTCTTTTTCTGGCTTAAATCCTCTTTAAATGTATATAATCAGAATTATGAAGCAAGAATGGTATTATACATGCAGGGTAAAAGAGTTTCGGCTTACTGAAATCAGTTTCCCTTTTAGTTCTTCCTTTTTTTGGGTGAAGATTTTCTGCTTAAATGCATTTGGCGTTCGTCGGTCTGGAGTGGTCCAGCTGCCGGTCTCCTTCCCTTCCCCATCGGTGTCTGGCTTCTGGAAAACTTTCACCGTTGACTTTAGTTCGCGGGGTCCTTTAGTTAAATTATTATAATGATTTGCGCTGAAGTAGCTTTTTTGTCATCTGCTTGAAATGAGCGAGGTGGTATGTCTGTCCAAAAATACTTGAAGATGTTTAACAAATTAATTGCACAAAGTTAAAATGATTTAATGTAAAAGTTTTAGTATAACTTTATTTGCAACAGTTTCGTTGCACATTATTAAGTCATAACTTATGGGATATCTTAATTTTGATTTTATAAGTACACAACAATTTCTTAGGAATTTAATAAAATGAGCTTTGTATTTATAATATTATGGATCTGCTCGTGACACCTTCACAAGACTATCAAAAGGCTACTTTGCATAACCGATTTATGGGCTATCGGGGACTCTGAGACCCTTTTGGTATTTGATAAGAGCCCCTTTGCCTTTTGTATCTGCATTCCACACCAAACGTTCTCCAAAATCTGACTTTCACTGGCACCTTTGTCAAATAAACCTGCTTGGTGGTCAGGGCGGCCCTTGGCAAATACGTCTTCATCACTCGCACGCCCATTCAACGTTTCAATTTTCAAGTGCTGAGATTGGCCCACTTCAGAGCTGCCCCATGTTTGCTCCAAGACAGTTTACAACGATGTGTTGGCCACATTTCACTCTCGGCTAGTGTGAAGTGCCATACAGCTTCATACCCCGAGTGATTCCATGTTTTATGAAAGGTGACATGTGGCAACTCCAGTCGTGGTCTAGCCACATGCCCGGTCGACCAACCTGGATCTACTGTGGGCCCATTGCGATGTCACTTCCACTGTTCTCGGCAAGCTGGCGATGGTGAGTCCCAGTTTGTGTGCGTGTCCTTGTGGTTTCTTCTGCAACATGTTGGGAATTATTATAAACTCAAGTGGTTTTCGAGTGGGTCGACGGAAAGCAAATGGAAATGTATAGTTCAGCTTGAACTAATTAAATTAATTAAATTGGGACTAGAATGAACGAGTTAGCTTTAAAATTACATTTCTTGAGCTTACGACATTAACAAACCTATATTTATGGTATATCACTCTTGGTTTTGGTAAGACCAAAGTAAAACAAGACAAAACAAGGATACAATTCACCTCATTTCTAATTATTTTATTGGCCAGCTCCTAACTATAGTATCCAGGGAGTAATTTCACAACAGCGGCTCAACTTCCGTTTCCCAAAACTTTGGCGCCAGTGAAAATTGGCGTTATTCTACTTCAGTTTTAGATCCGCTCCAGTTCAAATCTCAGCTCACTAATTTATGCAGCGCCGGGAATGGCAGTTCACTTAATTTCAGTGCAATTTTTCTTGGGCAAGTCGCAAGGAGCTAGGACCCAGGACCAAGGACCAAGAGTATCGCAATCTGGAGCGGCAGAAAGGCGCCGACAAAGTGACAAACAACTAAGAGAAAATCGCGTGCGTGACGCGTGGCAGGGGCATAAAGTTTGTGACACGTTTCCCTAGTTGCATTTTGTTTTTATTTTCGCTGAGCAGCGAGTCCTGGTGCTAAGGAGCAAAAAGGTTCGCAGCGAATGGTGATGGTGACACTTTACAGCCGCGCTGCATACTTTCGGCGTTATGCAAGTCACGTTAATTCCGCCAGCCAACTATGAAGGCAAAACAAAAACAAAGGCAAAAACAGCAACCAGAACAGACCAAAAACCATAATGGCAGCAACAACGCAGGGCTGAGACATTTTTGCCACTTTCAAAGGGTCTTAAAAGGTGGACGAGGCAAATCAAAATGTTCAGCGTACTTCGCGAATTACTTATGTATGTTTGGTTCCTGTTCTGGCCCGCTATTTTAGTTGGTGGAACACACAAAATATGGCCACCACCCCTTCCAGCGCCTTGGCCGGGGAGGAACTCATTAGGCGTGTTTATATTATATAAATTAGCTTAATTTGAAAACATTTTTTGATGCCAAAACTTTGCCTGTCTTTTCAGCAGGCAACTTCTGTCTCGGCTAATTTATATGCCCGTTGGACACTCTCGCGTTGGCCAAAAAGTTGCCGCCAACTTCTCCGTCTCCTGTTGCGGGTTAATAAGACGACGACCAACAAATTGCCAACATTACTCTTTCCCGCCCAAGGGGCGGTGGCCAAAGGGGGGCGGGGAGGTTGGCGGGCGGCGGCTGGTTGCAAATAGACATTTGAGTGTTGTACTTGGCTTCGCCCGCAAGCAGGCTGTCTTGCTTTCTTGTTGACTCTTTCGGGATGGGCTGATTCAGTCTTTGCAAGTGTCAAAAGCGCAGGCAATTAATTTGGCCTAATTAGACTCTTGGCTGGCTGCTTGCCCGCTTGACTGGCTCTCCCCAGCCTCTGCCCACGAATGCCCCACAATCCGCAGGCCCGTTGCTGCTGCAGTTCTTGTGCCTTTTCACTCTGGCTGAGGCACAAAGGATTCTCAGCCTGTTGAGCGATTTACGGCTCAGCGGAAAAGAGTTATTCGAAGTGGCTTGACGATGGCGAGGCCAGAAGCAGAAACTTTTACGGAATACTTATAAGTCAAGGGGTAACGACACTGAAAGTTTCGGAATAAGTTTATAAATACATTTTTAGAAGGCCTATGCATAATGGGAAACACTAACTGAAATAAATCTATAGTTTGCTAAGAAGTAATATTACAAATGTAGTTGAAAATATAATACAACAACTTTTAACTTCGGCACGCCGCAGTTGGATCATTTCGTTGTTTTCCAACATATTTTTATCTACTTTTTTCTTTCTACTGAAATTTTCTTATTATTTCAGAATTTTCGTATACACTTTTTGAAATTCGGACAACTACATCAACTATGGAATATGAACATTTAGCTTTGATACAAATTCAAAAACATTATTTTAAAAAAAAATTACTTGTATGGCCCGATTCGACATAAATATATTGTAGTCAGATTAGTCAGAAGATTATCTGGAAAGTATTATTCAGCTTAAAGCTTTAAAACTGAAGGGCTAGTTTGCGTAGAAACGGACAGAGGGATGACGGACATGGCTGGATCGACTCGACTGTTGAGGGTGATTAAGAACATATATGTACCTGCAAGTGTATAATAAAAATTATCTTACAAGTTTGGTCTCTCAAAATGGTCTCACATACTTATTTCTTTTAGCTGGTGTCTTACAATGTTTTTTCAAAAAATAACCTGCAAAAAATTTAAAAAAATGTTTTAGTCGAATTTTTGTTAGAATATAAATTATAAAACCCGTGGTTCTTGTGGTTAAAAAATATACTTACACATACGTGCACAAGTACTTCGAATTCATAGTTATATGTTGATTTACCTTCTTAAAATGATCTAAACGTGGAGGAATAATAAAAAAATTCGGGAAAATCAACACATAATTGCAATACTGTGTCATAAGGCCATTATGCGCTCTTTTTCCATGAAAACATAACACAACGCCTCTAATTTTTGTCATTTTTGTCTTAACATGAACAGCTATCAGATCACTAGAAGTTATCATAACAACCTAATAAATTATTTAATCGAAACTACTTTCAATTTAGAAATAACTCTTATTCGCCGTAGTATTTATATTTTCCTCTGCTCTCTTGCACTTTTATATCTTGAATATTAACTATGAAAATCATTATTGTGTTATTGGGCCAGTGTAAAATATTTGAAATCACCCATAAAATGTTCCTCACAGATGTTGGTTATACATAATAACTATAATATTTGAAATCATCCATAAAATGTTCTCTACTCTCACAGATCTTTGTCAAAGTTTCTAGCATCTGCCGGCTGCTTTCTGGAATGTCAGATGCACTTAACCGCCTTGAAGTAGCTATCCGTGGTAAGATGTATCCCACCCACATGCGAAAAACTTTAGCAGAAAAAGTTTCAACTGCCTCTGGGCCAGGCCATAATTTGCTTAACCACTTTTGCCAATGGTCGGTGTGCCCGTTGCCCAGTTTCCTCCTGCACCCGATCTATCTGTGGGCTCTCGGTTGGCTGAGGGCCAATTTCTTTGGCGCCGTTCGACACCGGCCGCTTATATAATAATTTTCCAGCATAATTTATGGGCGGCAAAAGTTTTCTGTGGCTGCCCAGTCGAACAATTGCCACTATAATGTTGTGGGCTCTTCTTGCATTTTACATTTTATTCGAGCCAAAAAATGTTTGTTGCTCCGCTCCGTCCAGGCGTGAACTATGCGGTCCAGCCATCCTTCCGCCGCATCCTTTGGGTGCCCTGCTGCCATAAATTCTCTGTGCTCTGCTTATCGGAAGGGGGACATGGCCATGGACATGGAAAGCAGGACCCGATCGAAGCTGAATGGCATAACAAACGTCAAAATTGATTTCAAATTGCATTCTTCGTTTGGTATTTCTGCTGTGGTAAAATGTGGTAAAGTGGGAGTTGAGAGCATAGATTTAAGTTTTGAAAAATCATGTGATGGCAGGCAGATAGGTTGAAAGTGTGAAACTGCATTCAAAAAGTTAAAACAGAACCCTGCTAGAGGCCTAATTCTGAGAATTGCGTAAATCAAGCAAACAAGTTAAATAAAGGCTGATTTAGTAACTGTCTTTTCGGAACTGCAATATTTAGCAGCTGGGATTTGTGCGAATTATCTGTCAGGTGCGTCTAATAATTGCTTAAGCACTTGCACATCTGACCGATACAAATGGATATTTCACCCCATAATTACGGCAGATAAGCGGCGTTTATTGGTTTCGACATCGGAGACAAGGCACTCCGGCTTATCATTCAAGAGCAGGAGCATTCGCAATTGCGAAATATTCGGCTACGACTATTTGCTCCAGACAAGCGAAGATAAAAAGTGATCGTTGCGCGGTAGAAGTGTGACTCACAAAGATACAGATACAGCGGGCAGCTGCGGATACTTGAAAAAGCTAAAACGTGTCATGTGAGCAATCAAAACAGAACTCCGCAGCTGGAGAGAGAGAGAGAGCGAGAGTGCGGTTGGTACACGGAGAAAAAAGATGACCAAATGATGCTACAAATAAATATATATTAAAGAAATATATTAAAAATGTATATGTATACATAGAATGTTTTTATTGGCAAAATCTTTAAGGGATTTTCAGACATCTAATAGTTTTGTTAAGTACTTAAGTTCAAAGGCACTAGAATTTCTCTCTCTGTGCTGCTCCGCAGAGCACAAGAGAGGAAAAGCTCGGCAAGCAACAGGTACGGTCTGAGCGCACCTTTGAGCCGAGCTTCGCGCTCTGAGCCAACTTTGGCTGCCTTCTCCCTCTCGCGTTGCCGTGTGTGTGTACGCCTGGCGTGTTTTTGTTGCTGGGCGCGGCTGCGGCGCGGCAGTTGGACGTGAACCCGCGAGCGGCCAACACGTATCCGGCGCGTTGTGCAGCGGAGAGGCAGCAGCAACAACAACGAACCGATAATAGGCAGCGCAGCGCAACTGAAGTGTGAATTCGAATTGAGGTTATGTAAGGCGAAATAGCCAGACGCGAAAACAAAACGCATAAGCAGCTGGCTGCATCGGCCAGGTCACACGCTCGTCCAGCCCCGAAAGGAACTAGTAAGCAGGAGCTGCCCCATGGAGGATACCAAGACGCAGGCGCAGGCGCAGAGCCATCCGCTGGAGGATGTGGCCCTCAACGAGAGCGACGAGGACAAGCAGACGGCCAGGCCCAGGAATTGGGTTAAGTTCGACGACGAGGCGGACGGCGGCGAGAAAAACAATAACAGCGATGCCACACAGCAACCGCAGCAGCAGCAACAACAAAACAAGTTGTCTCTGCCACCGCCGCCGTCGGTGGTGAGCAGCAACAACAACAGGAGGGCGCGCTCGCGCAGTCCCAACGATCCGTCGCCAACAACAACCACACCTGTCCAGGTCAGTCGCTCTCCCGCTATCGCTCTGCCCCTCTCTCTCTCTCTCTGCCCCTTGCGACGCAGCGGAACGCATTCCAATGCACGCCAGGCCCTTGTCGCCCTCTCGCTCACACACCAGTTTGCGGTACAGGCAGCCCCCGATAAATGATCCTTTAAAACTAAAGAGAAAGATCTACAAATTAAGCAGTTTTAAGGATGAGAATTTCATTCTAAGACAAAAAGATCTTGGGCAACCTTTTAGTTTAAAACTTACCGTTTACTAGGATAATAACCGGTCAGAAATAACTAAATTTAGTATTTCATTTTATTGTGGTCCCACCGTTCCCTAGTTAGTTTATAGCTTTCTTCTGCTTGATTTTAGGACGTTGCACGCATGACAAACGAAGTCGGCTCTCAGCTGAGAGCTGAAGTTGAAACGGGGCCCATCCGGTGATAAACTCTGACTCAACTCACCTTAACTTGGCTTGTTTTTAGACGCCGACACGTCACACACATTCCGTTATAAAATGTTTGTGTTTTTTGTCTTGGCGATGTAATTTCTCGGGCCCTGGCTCATATTTTCAGCTTCAGTTGAGCTAAGAACGTCACTCATGATTTAGATTAGTTAACGTTCCCTTTGAAGTTGCCTGGAAATGTATTCGCTTTTGTTTACATCAGAGCTCACACCAGACTGCTACAATAATAAGAAGAGGTAAACAAAATGTGAATTTCGCTGAGAGATATCAGTTAGCTACGGTGCCTAGGTCTTTTTGCATATTTGTTTTTATATATCGTATAATTTGCTTGCTTCATATAATAAAATAGATTTGCTTATTGGCAGTTAATGAGTTTATTTGTAATAGAGTTTCATATCTTATTGCAATGTGAATATAAGAATTGCCTTCTAAATGAGTAAAAAATCTATAATTTTCTAGATGTCTCCCAGCAATATGACTCAAAAGACACTAAAAGTCTTAGCCTTTTAAAGTTTTATAAGCCAATTTTATATCTTTTGTAAGTGTTTACTGTTTACCTAGGTTATCAGCATCTATTAACTGACATTATCGTTTTTGAATATAAACATAAAACTACCGAAAATTATCTCTGTTTTATTTGCTATAACAAAGATAACACTACTGGGAGTCTGAGGTTTGGTATAGATACCCGATAAGCACTACAATTTAATTTCTAACTGTTTTTAGAGATAATTAAAATTAAGAAAATACGACTGAAACTACTTAACAATGCAATACGTGAGAACAGTTTTAAGCTAAAAAGCTAAACAAAAACATTTGATCGCTTTCGGTGGTTCAGAGGCAGGCGCATTTTGAGTGGATTGCCTTGGCGAATCTATCTTTGGGCTGGGGTTTTGTCAACGTGGAACGTGCCTTGCCGCACATTGTGCTTAGTAATTTTCGCAGTCGTAAGTTTACTTATGGATACAGATACGATTTTACCCACTTGGTGCGCCCCTGAAAGCTTAGAAACTGAAACCAAAATCAATAAAATTGATTTTCCCCGCGCATTTCCATAATTTTCTGGCACTGACCCCTGGCACTTGGCCGCCTTGAGGCCAAGACCAATGCATTAGTATTTACCCCTATTGTGGTCTCTTCACAGCGCCCGGCCGTCTCTTCGACCACAGCTGCGACACCGGGCGAAGTCCAGGCACCATCCCCGGATGTGGCGCCCGCTGTGCTGACAACTGAGAGCACGCACGTCAATCTGAGTGCATCCGGCAGTGGCGTTGTCAGCGGTGCCAGTGCTCCTGCAAGTGCGAGCTCGAATGCCTCTGGCCCGGCGTCGGCCCGGCACAACCCGCAACTAATAAACCAAAAAGCGTCAGCAGCCCCCTCCTCAGCACATACTGCAGCGGCGTCTTCTAGCCACCACCACAATGGCAGCGGGGCCAACGGCACAGGAATCGCCCAGCCAGTGGACCAGGGATCTGGGATGCGCACGATAGAGCTGTCGACGGGTCGTATCCGAGAGGGATTCGGTGAGTGACGGTCAGAGGGGCTGAGTCCTGAGGCCCTTAAGGCCCAAACCCACCTACAATACCTAAATTTTCTTTAAAATGATCAAAAGCACACATATTCTTAATCACTAGGAAGGTCGATTTAGCCATATCCTCCAGTCTCTCTGCCTCCACCTTAAGGTTTTAGAAACTAAAGTATGTGAATTCTCATGTTTTTAAAATAAATTATTTTATAGTGATTGTGTACACAATTTTTTATTGAAATTAATGAAATTTATGTACGAATTAGGACTTTGTAAACTTATTAATAACTTATCATTTCATTAATTAAGTGTGTTCTAGTTTTTTTAATAACCAGTTTTTGTATTTTGTTTTGTAGAAGTTGAGAACTTTTATATAAAATCTGGAGAAGAATTAAAAGCTTACTAGAAAATCTTATCGATACGAGAAGAAGAAGTTGTGGATTACCTTTAACCGCACTTTAGTTTTATGTAATTAATTATTTAATTCTTTTAAATTTCTAAATACAAAATTGATATTAAATCGACAAAGAGGCTAGCTCTAACTTAATACAATTTTTTGATCTATTGCACTATATTTGTAAGTAAAATTATTTCGACGACACACAGTAGCGCCTCTCGAACAATTAGCGTTGCAAAAATCAAAAAAGTCATGTTCGCAAAA